>PVIC010039500.1:0-17098 GCA_004025085.1 Thryonomys swinderianus
ATCTTGTGCTTGCAAGGCAGGTGCCAGAATCACTGTGCAAAAACCCCAGCCATAGTGCAGTATGGTTTTTACCTAAACATTATTCAAAGGTATTGTAAATTGTTGTAAACAAGTCAAGCAAAATAGAAAATTGTTAAGTGAAAATTAAAAACCCCTAGTCCTGCCACCCTAATCTGTTGGGTGACTGAAAACTGTTTTTTATGTATCATTCCAGAAATTTTCTAAGCATGTATCTACACACACTCACTTCTATGCCACAGCACCTCCCTTCTTTCTGTTGTAAGACTGGGGCCCTATCATACCTGGCAATCTGCACTTTTTTCCACTTCAAATGTATCTTGGGCATCGTTTCTTGTTACTGCGTATCTTCTTGTCACTACTGCCATTTTAATGAACAGTATCCCACTGTGAGTATATGCAACAACTAATGTATCTGGTCTCTCAGGCTGGACATTAATATTGTGGATATTGAAAAGATGGCCCATAATGAGGCAACCAATATCCTTGTAACAAATGAGCTTTGTGTAGTTTTTTTTTTTTTTTGAAACAGGGTCTCGCTTTGTAGTTCAGACTGGCCCTGAGCTCACTATGTAGCCCAGGCAAGCCTCGAACTCAGCAATCCTCCTGTCTCTGCCTCCCGAGTGCTGGGATGACAGGCGTGAGCCACCACGTAGTTACTTTTTACAAGAGATGCACGGGACAAAAGGTATTCACACTTTACATTTTTCTAAGGACTTCTGAGCTGTCTTCCCAACAGACTCCACTGATTTATATTGCCACCAACAGTGCACAGAAGCAGCATTTTAAGTCAATTCTCTGGTCTGAAGTTCCTGCAGCTCAAATAGGAAGCCAAATATTTAACACAGTAATAGCAAAGCACCAATCACTTTGTAACAACTTAACCATTTAGACAACTAAGCGCCTCAGGTGGTGATGGCCACAACCTGCTGGGGTTAGCCTTCCTGTTCCGTCCAAATGCAAACTCATAAGGTGCTCTTCCGGAACTCTTAAATAATGAATTCTTTAGACCCAGAGATTTAGAGAGTGAGTTCAGCTGGGAAGAGAAACCTATACTCCCTCTGGCAATACACTTTTGGCATAATTATCTCTAACATCAGGAGTGCAACTAATGGTGTGATACAAGGTAGTTCCCACTCAGCCATAATTAGTTAAAGCCATGGGCAATGGAGACATGCACTGAATATGGAAGAACTCATTACATCAGTATATTCATGTATAGGATTATCTAACGGGGAGATTTTGTTAGCTTAACAGAGAATGGAAGGGGGTTTCTCGGTGACAATGAAGGTTTGGAAGCATCACTGCATAGAATTTGATGAACTGCTTCTAGAATAACATTTGTTCAATATTTTATGTTTTGCAAAGCACTTTAGCATAACTTATGTCTAATCTCCATGGCAAACCTGGTAGAAAGAGCAAGATTCTATTTCTCATTAATTGCCTATTCATTCACTGGTCACCTTGCCCTAGCCAATCTACCTGCTGGGTCTGTATCACTCAGGTAGAAGGCTTGGCCTACACAGCCCTGGGCACCTTGATCTCTGCCCACTCTTCCATTTTCATCCCGTACCCCTTTATGTCTTATGAATCATCCACTCTGAACCATGCTGGAAAAGAACGCAGGCTTTGTCCACCTCGGGAATGTCTACTTTGCTTCTTCTCCCTGGGATTTTAACTCTTGTCCTGGCTAAATCCTACTCATCTTTCAGGTCTCAAGTAATGATCTAGGCCACCAGGGCATGCGGCCTGCACATGACAAGGAGCAAGAAATGCCTGGTGCCCCTCAGGATTTGGGCTTTAAAATTTGGAAGCACAGAGGTACAATTACTCAACAGAGAGAAATGTAAGAACAGGAAGTTCTGTTGATATTTATCACTACAGGACAGGCTGAAGGAAGAAAATGTCTTGGTAGAGTTGGAAATTTGGGCAGCAAGGACTCCTCTGCACACGTGCCTCCCACCATCTTCAAGCTGAATTCAAGATGAACATTTCAACCTAGGAATATCAGTGCTGAGCGACTGGTGGCCTACAGGGCACAGCAGACCAAACGAAGGGTGGTGGAAGAACCAGAATATTTCGCGTAGACAAAGCCAGGTAGTGTCCCTACATTTGAACAATCTTTTTGGTCAGCAGATATCAGTATTATAATTGTGTTATCTGGGGGCAGGGGAAGAGAAGAAACACAAACTTCAGTGTCCAGAGTATCTTACACACCTAGCTATAACTATTTCATTTCTACTGGATGGTCCCTGACCTTGATGTCTTTTTTTTTTTTTTTTTTGGACAAGCTCCTGGTATGTAGTTCAGGCTGGATTTGATCTCACCACACAGCTGGGGGTGGCCGTGAACTCATGACAATCATCCTGCTTCAGCCTCCTGAGTGCTGGGATTACAGGCACACACCATGCCTAGCTTCTTGATTTCTTTCTGATTATACCATGTTGTAATTTCTGTGTTGCTCTACATTCCTCACAGAAGTAGTCAGGAAAAAAACCCACCATCCTCCTGCCTCAGCCTTCCAGAGTGATGAGATTACAAGCATCTGCCACCAAGCCTGGCTAACTGTTTCTAAATCTGAAGGTGGAGGGAGACAGAGAATGGCCAAAACAGTTATCCAGAAACCAAATGCTATGTCTTTTGAGGCACTGAGAGGACACTGACTTTTTATTTTATGTCTCATTTTCAAAACACGTGTGTGCTGGTTGTTAAAGCAACACATATTTGTTGTATAATGTTTGGAATAACAAGGTGTAAAAAAGGAGGGGAAAGAGTAATTGTATCCTACCACCTAGACTAAGCCACCAAACTTTGGATCATCTTCTTCCAATCTGCATTTATCCCATGAAGACTTTCCATAGTGTTACTCTTGACTTTTAATTGCCAGATTTATAGCGGACCTGCCATAATTTACTATTTATTTACACGCCCCTAGTATGGAAAAATGTCTTTAATTTATTACAGTAAAAATCTTAAAAGGCATACACTTTTTAAAATTAGTAAGTGATCTATATTAGTCACAAAAAAGAGAGAAGTAAGCAAAACTAAAGTCAAGTATAACTGCTTTCTTTCTGATGTGCTGAGGATCAAACTGAGGGCCTTGAGCCTGCTAAACATGTATTCTACCACAAAGCTACATCTATTTAATAATTTTGAATATATCCTCAGACACTTCTTAGTATTTCTACATAACACAAACACAGATGGATTTTAATTGGAATGAATACGGATGAAAATTTTAAAAGATTCCCCAGGTGATCCTAATGGGCAGAGAAGGTGGGAGCATTAGGTCAGCTGCAGTTTGATCCCCATTTTACTGATGAGGAAACTGAAAAACACTAGGGCAAGTGACTACCCATTATTGCATATCTGATAAAGATGTCACTGGAATTTGAATCCAGGTTTAAGTCCAGACCCCAAACTTCTAGCTGATTACTTGACTTCTTCTTCCCCCATGCCTACCATGTAACATTAGATGATGAATCCTCTTGCAATGTTACAATACAGAACTGTACCTTATCTTTCTTTATAATTAAAATATTCTATTGTACAGCTGTGACATGATGCAAATGCCTTTCATACTTCCCACTATAAAAAATGCCGCAATTAACATTATAATTGATACATCTTTGTGCACAGCCTTAATTATTTCCTTTAGGATGAATTCCAAGAAAATGAATTGCTAAGTTAAAAAGTAAACATATTTTTTTTTGAGACAGGGTCTCACTTTGTAGTTCAGGCTGGCTCTGAGCTCACTATGTAGCCCAGGCAAGCCTCGAACTCAGCAATCCTCCTGTCTCTGCCTCCCGAGTGCTGGGATGACAGGCGTGAGCCACCACGCCCGGCAAAAGGTAAACATATTTTTAAAGCTTTTAATAAACATTGCCAAATGGACAGACCCACCAAAAGTGTGTGAGAACCGCTGCTTCCTCACATTCTTGGCAACAATGAGTTCTGTCATTCCTTTTCAATTTTTGCAAAAATATATTGAAAAAAAGGCATGCCAGTCTTTGGCTAATTCCCACTCCTTTGGCTACTACTGAAATACAGTGGTTTGTTCATTGGTTCCAGAAGGCCCAGAGCACCCAAGAAATTTTCCTGCCTGGAAAGGCATCAAGTCATGAGGCAATGGACTCCCAACAAGTTCTAGCTTTTATACTAAGTACCAAACAAACAAACCAGTATCAGGATAAAATTTTTGTGTCAAAATGCAGCTAGTACCAAATTTGATGAGTTCCTAAGCAGTCTTATACCAAGGTACGAATTTTTCAGGCTTATTGGCCATTTGGATTTCTCCTTTTATGTATTTTCCTTTGCATATTTCCCCCATGTACTGCACATTTTTCTAGAAAAATGCTTGTATTTTTCTCATTCCTTTGTAAGTCTTCACATGATAACTATGACTCTTGTTGCAACTGTTCTTAATTTTCTTATTAACTTTATTTATAGTTTGTGCAGTTTTAAATTTTCATACAACTGATGAATCTTTTTATTTTACCTTTAATATTATACATACAAGTATCTCCCTAAACTTAAGATTGTATAGTAGCCTATATTTTGTTTTAATTCCTTTATCATGTCTCTTTTTTAACTTTCAAAAAAATTTTTAAGCTAAGGGCCTCACCTGGTTCAGGTTGTCCTTGAACTCTCAAACCTCCCATCTAAGCAGCTGGAACTTCTAATTAAGGCAGTACCTCTCAGAAGAGAATATACACCAGGATTGCTCATGGGGCTTCTGTAAATCCTCAGTTTAAGTCTTAGGACTGAATCTCACTTTGGGGGGACAGGACCTCACAGGAATATTTCTAAAGAATCACAAGAAATTCTGATCCTCTGCCTCCTCACTATTTTAATCCTTCTAAATGTATGTAGCTATCATTTTTACAAAATACTTCAACAATTTGATAAATAAATCATTTCATTAATTTGAAACACTACCCTTAGCCTAGTTCATAAGCTCCAGAAGAGCAGAAACCCTAACTGTTTTCCCTGATCACCACATTTCTAAGTCTCAGCAGAGTCCTAAGCAAATGATGTGGTTCAACAAATATTCATTGAGTAAATAACACCTAACACTCAAGTCTCCAATATCAAACTGGCTAGTCTTGACAATATTTCCTTGACTATTACATCAATAGAACTGATGTTATTAATGTTGGTCTTCAGTTATCTAAATTATGGCCATTACACTCACTACAAGGGGCCAGAAAATGTAATAGAGGACTCCAACAAATGCCATGTTTAAGAGGTATAGGTCTGGCCAAATGTACCACGGAGAACTAGACAGCAAGGATGCAAGAAATCAAGGAGATTTGAGTTCCCCTAGCTATTCTAATTTCTCTGTTAGTTCCTCCAGAGACTGACTCCTTTAGCTGAGGACAGACTCCCTCATTTCCTCTCTCATGATCCCATAGAAACTGCACTGGATTAGGGAATCAGGAGACCTGGATTTTGATCCTGTCACTAGGATCAACAGCTATCAATCTAACCTTGGACGTGTTGCTTACTGTCTAAGGTGTTTTGTCTTAATGTTTTTTGTCTTCTAAAAAATCTCTTCAGTCCTAGACCTCAACATGAACACCCAAAGAGACTACCACAAGGGACAGCCTCCACAACAGCCTGAAATTACCCCCACAGAACAAGGTCTCAGGCTAAAGAAAATAATAGGAATAGTAGTATTAATAGCTATCACTAAATTTTACTGAGTACTTTTAAAAAGTAAGCAATATTCCAAGTGCCTTATTATAACAAAGACACACCATAACTATGTTCCAAGTGCACTGCACACATTACTTCCTTTTTACAATAAACCTATAAAGCAAGTTTTACTAGTATTCCCATTTTACGAATGGCAAGACCGAGGGGTTAGGTCACCTGCCCAAGGCCTTACAGCTACCAAGTAACAGAATCAAAAGAATTGAATTGAGCCCCGTATGGTTAACTATCATACCCATCTTCCAGACTAACACTGTGCAGTGCCTGTCCCCTCAGGAGTTGCTCAAAACAAGGGATATGCTGCAGTATCCATAGAGCTTACTGATAAAGGTTGTGCTCCTCTTCACTAGAGCATGAAAAATAAGATTTCACTTTAATGTGACTCTAAGCAGAACAGATTTCAGGGCTTGAGCTTGAGAGCTATTTTATTTATTAGGAATACATGACATTTCTTATTAAGAATTGTTAAACATCAAAATGTTTTCATTATAATATAAATAAATCATTAATGACTAAAGATACTTCCATGAACTACAGGGAAAACACACACACACACACACACACACACACAAGCTCTTTATGCATCATTAGGAACAAAATTTTAGATCCCTGCATGCACTAACTCCAGTTCCATGCTTTTAAAACTACCACTGAAATAACTGTCCTGATAGCCCAAAGGTATCACAACCTAAGTGGTCAAATCAAAATTCAGCCCAGCTATCTACCCAAAGGCCTCCTCTAGCTGTTTTGTTTTGTTTTTTTTAACATCCATTAAATCTGGCAGTCTGAAGCCTTTCCCCATCTGAACTCTGATTTCATGCTCTGAGAAAATATCCCACAGAACTGGGCCTTCCTTAACTGCCTTAACTTCTAATCTCTGTAAATTTATGGGGTGCCTGACTCATATAAAATACAGTAAAAATTTATTGTACATAGTTTCTACTAAATGTTAAAGAAAACATGAAAAAAGAAGATGGAGAAATAGGAAGTAGGGAGAAGTTCTAATAATGCCCCAAATTATATATTCCATAGTTTCAAAAATGTTTCAATATATGCACTAATTTGTTTCATTTATACCCATAGGGCCCTCTTTGTTCACTGAAAAGAAAGTTTTGTGCTATTATCTGTTTCTTTTTTGTAAGAGCTTTTTTCTCTCTATGACTTGTACTCTAACATTTTGGCCATTCTTTTAAGATCATGGTACACAATGTACTAACTAATGTCATTCTTTCATTTGTTATGAAATTGTGTTTTATTTTTCATAGATGTAAGAAGACTTTTTATAAAATATTTTCTTTATTAATATCTTCTTGCATTACTTTGAAATAAAAATTAGAAAACACAATTTAGTACATGATTCCACTGTCAGATTCCACATCTCAAGGAATGGTTCTCCAAGCCCAAATCACCTGTCAATCTGGGGTCAGTTCTTGTCACAGTCACTGAACATTCTAGAACTTATCGCATTCTCTCTAACCTCTACTGCATCTACTTCTCATCAGATTCTCATCATCTTTCTTTGAAACCACTATTCCAGCAACCTCTTAAATGAGTCCAAGCTTTCATTATCTCCAGCTCCCACCGTACCTCAGCACTGCTGCCAAAGCAATCTTTCAAAAAGAAAATCTGCTTATGTTACTTCCCTGTTTAGAATCTTTGTCTTCGGGACAAAATGTAAATCCTTCCTAGAACATACAAGGTTCTTTATTTCCTACCTTCCCTGCTCCATCTGAGGTCGTGGCCCTATACATCTCATACTAGGAAAACAAAGCAACTTGGAAGATTCCTAACAATGCTGCTCTGTCTGCTCAAAATGCAATTCTCTCGTTTGCCCATCTGGCCAACTCCTACTCATTTTTTTTTTAAGCCAGCTCAAACCTCAAAGGTTTTATCATGCATTTTTTTCCAGGCTTCTATCGAATTTTGACCCTCTCCCTATTGTAACTCTTATTCAATGTAACACAATTATTTTTTCATGTGCCTGTCTTCCCAGACCACAAGGAACCCTCTTAGACAAGAGTTCTGTGTCTTACTTATCTGTGTATTCTGTTTGTAAAATGACAGAATGTCTCAGGATTAAGCAAGAATAAACTGTTCTTGATAAATGCCCATTATGTGAGTCAAAGGTGGCATACAGGTCAAATCCCAATTCCACAAATGTCTTTAAATTGACAACCTTTACATATCAAAACTGTTAATTTGTATACCTAAACAGTTTAAACCATAACCAACATAATGAAACAATTTTTAAAACATACATTATATTAGACCCCTGACAAACTTTGCTGTTCAATATTTATACACATTCAAGCTATTTCACTGTACGCCATCTAAGTAGTCCTTAACCTTTTGTGCAACACAGACCTATTTTGAGAGTCTAACACTTCTTAAACTCACACTATCTTGTGATACTGACACTCTCCTGAAGAACATAGTCTTCGACTCTACCAAAAAATTAAATGTAACTCTGTGGTTTAAAAAAAAAAAATCACAAGTTCACAAGAGATGTAATCTTTCAGCCAAGACTCTATTGAACTTCTTTGAGTAAAAGAAGTATTTTCCTTTTACTACAAATGTAAACATAATGACATTAAATATGCTCTTTCAAGCTGCCTAAGTCCCAAGAAAGTCTATCGGGAAAAAGACACCAGAGAGAGGTCAATATCTGTTTCTCCCATCTTTGACAATCTTTGACAAATTTTCTAGAAACAAATGGAAAAAAAAACACAAATAAGAAAAAAAAAGCCTCATTTCCTCACACATAACCCTCAAGAGAACACGTTTGAATAAAAAGGATTCTTTTAAATGCTTCTCTCATGACATCTCCCTAATTCTCCCCAGCCTCCACTTAAAGATAATTTGAACTTCTAGCTAGCAGCTCCTTCTTTTAAACTGACGTGCCTTGTCCTTGCAAAGACAAAAAGTTAAAGAAACAGCTGGCAGGCTGCCACTGTTGGGGGGGCTGGGTGGGTAGAAGATGGAACAGGAGGAAAAAGCAGTTAGAGGAGTAAGTGCTAATTTTTTACCATGCCACATGGCCATCTTGATCTAATCTTCTCCCACGCTGGGGTCACGGGCCCAGGGTTTCGCAGAGCCCCTCAGTTCGGGAGGAAGACTTGGATGGGGTGTAGCCAGAAAGGTAGGCTGTGCGGTTCTGCTTTCTGTCAGATGCTAAAGCTTCAAACCTGAAAATGTAAACAGAAAAATAAATACTTAGGGAGAGAAAAACATTTCAAATATCCCAGCGTTATCTCCTGCCCCTCCCTGAGCCCCTTTCAAAAGGGTGCAGACAGGAGCAGTGTAATCTCCCCCTTAAGAGCAAGGTTAAGAAGCTGAGATCTAGGGTGTGCTGATATTGCCGCTCAGTGCTGTAGGTTCCGCTTCAATCACTGAAGTTTTGGTAAATGGGGTCCAGAATCCCAAAGAATGAGCAGCTGGATGAGATCATCATTTTGTCCTTCTTCTCTTCGGGCCCCACACTTTGGAGAATACAGAGCAGCAACATTAATGTCCAATCTTCTCTCCAACACCGCAAATACCCAACTTTAAGAAATCAGTGCAAAGGAAACAAATCTTGTGAACACTTAAACTTTCAGAAGAGATCTTGCATAGGAAAAAAAAGAGACAGCAAGCATGCTAAAAGTGAGAAAGGATGATGCCCTTCTTGGCTGTCTTGCACTCTGCAGATGTCTTATACTGAACACATACCACTTTTACAGTGGAATGGGGGAGAATTAACCAAGCACAGAGAAAACATGTAAAATCAAAAACCATTTTAAGTGGAATCTAATCAGGTCAGCTAATTCCTATTGTTAAAGTTTCAATTCTACTCATAGGACAACAGTGCTTGCAAGGATATGACTACTATTCACGTGAGGTCTGACTACAGTACTTACCTTGACATGGGGGTTTTACATATTAAACCCTGTCCAATTAAACAAGTGGTTAATAATTTGTACTTTACTTACAAACAAGCAAATCTGCTTGTTTCTCAGAAAAAAAAAAACTCCTCGTCAATTTTTACTTGGTGACTTTCAAATTATATTGCTAATTCCACAGGTTTTACAACAGCCAGCATCTTCACGTCTGCAGTGAAACAGCGAAAGCCCACACACTGAAGGCTAATACTAACTTGAGAATCATGCTGGCCTCTTCAGTGTTCCTTTTTTTCTTTTCTCTAAAGGACAAAAGGTTAATGTGTACACCAGTCCCCATAAAGCAGCAACAGAGAAAAAGACAGAGATTTGGATAAGGAAGGGTACGCGAAGTCCAAGAAAACTAGGAATTTAAACTCCCAGGATGAATTCACCAGGAAAAAAGTGCTCCGATGACTTATTGGAACCTGGCACCGTTTATTTTGGTTTGCCTTTTGTTTTCTTTCTCCTGTTTTGCATGTAGTTAAGAAGTAGTGATCTTCACATCGTGGGGCCAATCAAAATTTAACACCTCTGACGTTCAACCCATGAAGTTACTAATAAATGCATGAAATGTATGTAAAAGCAGGTTCTTACTGGCTTTCAATGCTCCAATTTCTGGATTTCCCTCATTTTACCCGGAGCAGCTTCCACCGACGTTATCACACGAGCACTCGTACACCTTAGAACTCGGAGCAACAGATTTGCTCTGAAATGTTAATAAAGGCACAAAATGCACATCTACGTGAAGGAAAACTTTCCCCTTACGGATAAAGGCGCTCAAGCGCAAGGCTGCAAAGTCTGGGGAGAATCAGCTACGTGCGTTAAGTGGCAAATGGGAAACGCGCAGCCAGTACTTTCCGAGAGTCTGAACCAGAGTTCCCTAGAACCCGCGTAAAGCTGGGGCAGGTTCTGAGCAGGAGGGAGACCGGGGCCTCGGCAGAGCTTCACCAGCGAACGCCGCCCTGCCCCGCTCCCGGGCGGGGGACCCAAGCAGCGAGTCTCCAGCCCAAAAGCGGACGGGCTCGGCGCCGCTCAGCGAGGAAGCTCCGGCGGAGCAGCCCCGGGTCCCCTCTCGGGGAAGAGGGCTGGGCTCGGGGTTCGGTGCCGCCCGCACGGGCTGGAACTAGCCTGCCTACTTTCTGTGAGTACCAGGCGGCGGCCGGACAGGGGAACCCCACCTCCGGGGGGCCGAGCCAGCTAGGGAGCCCTCGGCCGGACGCGCCGCGCTCTGGGGGCGCCCCGGAGAGGGGCCGGGGGCCGCCGGCCAGCAAAGGGCTCGGGGAGGAAAGGGACAGCCCGTCTGCCTTTACCTGTCGCCGAGCTCAGAAGTGCAGAGCCCGCGTCCCCCGCCGGTGGGCAGAGCGCGCGGCCGGCGCTGGCGTCCCAGACACCAAGTTGAGCTAGCGCCCCACGTAGCCGCCGGAGCTTCATTCACACAGCCCCGCCGGGAGGAGGGGAGCTGGGAGGGCGCGCGGCTCATGTGATAGGCGCCTCGCGAGTATCTACTCACCCCCCCAGCTAGCGCCTGCGCATGCGCGGCCCCGAGGCTCGTTCCCCAGCCGCCACTGCCCAACCGGAGGAGGGGCGACGGGGTGGGAGTGAGCGCGGAGTGGGAGGGGCCCCAGTTGAGGGAGCAGCTGCGGGGAGGACTTTCGATTTGCGCAAGTGCAGAAGGGAAGCCCGGCTCCCGGCCGTATTTTATGAGGGCTGGGCGGGTCCTACCGCAGCGTGGACCGTGTTAGTTGTATTTGGAAAGCAGTGCACCGGTCTGTCTCAGTTTCCAGCCTCCAAGTACCTTAATTTTGGCTTTACTGAATGAAACTTTATCTTGACCTTCCGGCCCACAGAGTAGTTCGTACAATTCTAATGTGCTAATAGCAATAGATCACATAGTTTGAATCCCTTATATGTCAAGCACTGTTCTAAACCCTTTACCTTTTTCGTGGTATTTAATGTTCGCAATAGCCCTTTGGCACTTGTACCATTATTTCCACTGTTTGCTCATAAGAATACAAAGGCACAGAAAGACTGAGTAACTTTTCTAACCTCACATAGGACTACGAATAGTGATCAAAAATAGTGATGCTCATAACGGCCAATTTGATTCTCATGGCAACACTGGAAACTATATTGCAATTATCAGTTTTAATTAATCATTAAAAATGAACGCTCACAAAAGCAATAGTTCTAGAACTAGCAACTTGTAAATAACACTAAAGCCCTTGCCTTAAGTTTAAAAGAAATACCGCCCTTTTCTTTTCTTTTTCTTTCTTTTTTTTTTTTTTTTTTTTTTTTTTTTTTTTTTTTTTTTTTTTTTTTTTTTTTGAGACAGGGTCTTGCTCTGTAGTTCAGGCTGACCCTGAGCTCACTATGTAGCCCAGGCAAGCCTCGAACTCACCAATCCTTCTGCCTCTGCCTCCCGAGGGCTAGGATTACAGGTGTGAGCTACCACGCACGGCTGCCCAGCACTTTTTTAAAGAAGTGAAAATTTAGGCTAGATGGGGTGTTTAATAAATTACTGGCAGAATAGACACTGGAATCTAAACAATCTGTCCAGGTAATCTAACTACCATCCAAACACTCTAATTCAGGGACTACTGCAGCGAACAGTTTTAAATGCCCACTTTGCACAACCTAAGTGGTAAAGGACCCAAAATCGGTGTCCAAGCTCCATCACTGTAAGGCGAGCAGAGACAAATCTAAACCCACACAGTCAAGCTTTTGGTCTATTGCAATGAAGAAACTGCACACCAAGGGGAAGGAATAAATATGATACAAAAAGAAAATAAAAGAGCATGTATAAGGGGGGAGGAGGGGGAGTGGGTAGGGATATGGGTAAAAATGAGAATTAACTTGTGGCATATACTGGTACAAATTTCCCAATGTTATATGTGATTTTGAGATGTATATAAATTGTACCAATAAAGAATTCAATTAAAAAAAATCCTAAGTAAAGAAACTGCACACCAGAAAAAATCACAGTCATCCATCCGCACAAAATAAAAAATACAGACATTACAGGACTGGAGGAAAGAATGGGACGTGAGCGAATTTTAAAAGAAGCAGTGTCTTGAAAAACTCCAAACAAAACGAGGCTGTGTCACATGGGGTCACCCTCAGGTCTGGACTCTGTATCCTTGAGAAGCACAAAGTAAAGATACATCTGGAATGCTGTGCTCGGCTCCTTATCTGAACCTCCGCACGGGGCCTGGAAATGAAGGTTAGTTCTCTATGTCAAAGAAACTACTTCTGCAGACAAACGTGGAATGACTTATTCTGACAGGCTCTCGACCAGCAAAGTTTATGATAGTCCATGACTTTAGAGAATAAAGTGAACTTAGAAACGGTGGTCCCTCAAGCACTCTTATCATTTCACAAGGTACCGTAGAGAACTACAGGGAAGTTAGAGCCAGAAGGTAAACGGGGGCCTAAATGCAAGAATCCTTAATATTGGACCAAGATTTGTACTTCATTTAGAAAATAACTAAGGAAGGGGGCCGGAGATTTAGCTCAGTGGTTCCAGTACCTGCCTAACAAACTCAGGGTCCCTGGTTCAAACCCCCAGTGGCCGTGTGCAACAATACCGGGTGTGGTGACTCACACTCACCAGCAATCAGTACCACAATGCTGGACGTGGTGGCTCACACCTGTAATCCCAGCACGCGGGAGGCAGAGGCAGGAGGATTGCTGAGTTCCAGGGTTGCCTGGGCTACATGGTGAGCTCAAGACCAGCCTGAACTACAAAGTGAGACCCCCATCTCAAAAAAAAAAAAAGTAAGGAAGAATTGAAAGGTTTTATTTGTTTTGTGTTTGTGTTGGCACCAAGGATTAAATCCAGGGCCTTACGCATGCTAAATAACCACTCTGCAACTAAGCTCCACACCCAGCCCAAGAACTGAATGTTTGGAGCGAGAAAATCCCTTTGCTAGAATTCATCTTCAAGGTGAATCCCGTCTGATTGTTCGAGAAGAGGTGTGTTGTTTGTCTTTTCTCTTTTTGTTATTGCAGAATAGAGGAAATGAGAGTTTATTTCCACGTTCATCAGGAAGAGCCACTGGTGAAATAGAAATAGAAGACAAAAGAAAATGCAGATATAAGTAATGTAGTGATACTTAGGGAGGTAGAAAGGGGATCCAAAATATCAGCTAACCTTGAAAAAGTCCCTTCCCGGGGACTTTTGAAAAAAGAGGTTGAAAAATGGCAACCTATTTCGAGGAAAACTTGTTTCTCAATAACAAGTGTTCAAAATTGCCTCTAAAACAGGAAAATATTGGCTTTACTCAGAGTATACATTTATTTGACAAAGCAGGAAAAAGGGTTTATGGAATTATAAAAGGGTTGCAGTACCCAAATGTTACCACTTGGTGTCGCCATTGACCGCTGACAGCTTGGAAGGTTTGGCAGGGGACCACAGTTGAAAACCATGTATATTTCAAATAAAAAGAACATTTTATTGTTTGCAAATTATAAAACAAAACAGTTACGCCGGTGGGCTCTGGAGCCAGACTCCCTGACCTCAAAACCAATAACAGACACATATTAGCTGTATTCCCTCATTTGAGTTGCCTAATTTTTCTCCGCTTTAGGATTTTCCTCTGTGAAACGGGATAATAGGATCATAGACATAGGGCAAATTAAACACTTATATGTTGACTCATATTGCTGATGAGGACGAGGGGAAGGAGAAAGATTCAGATTCCTTTAGCCTTTGGATCTAAAGTTAAGAGGAACTATTTGTGCAGTGGATGTGTGTGTGTGAAGGTCCAGATGAAGATGGCAGGACGAGGTGCTACTGAGGCAGTCAGTTCAGTCAGCAGGTGTAGATTCTGTTAGCTCTGTTCTCTTCCCCACAGGCCAGATCACATTCCACAGAACCTTGGCCGAGCATCCCCTCTGCACATGTACGGAGTCACAAGTGGATTTGGTGGAAGTGTAAAGACAGATCAATATAAGCCATTCCTCTGCTGCTCTCCCCTAGAAAATCTAAAAACGAGGTGCCCACCCCTGAGATGATGAGTGGACTGATAATCAAGATCCATATCCGGTATTAGAAAGTAAGGGGTAAATACAATGCAACCTTAAAGAAAGAATAAAGCAGTGAATATCTCTACATAATAAAGAGGTACCACTTTAAGGTTAGTTTTGCAAAAGAAAAACCTCCAGAGCAGTAGGTCACAGTAACACCTAACCATGACTGTTACACCTAATCATTTTGTCTGTAGCTGCTTGGCCTCTCATTTTGAAACTGGAATTGAAATTGGCTTTGCAATTATAGGCTAAAATAGTTACATGAGTACACGGCCATGCAAAGTAGTAAGTGAATGTTTTAACATTGTTTCAATTTAAGTGTTCTACATTATGTTGAGCCTTTACTATTGTGCCAAACATTGTGCTAGCCCCTAAGCATGCAAGTTTTATTTATTTTTTGCTTTGGGGTGCTGAGGACTGAAGCCAGAACCTCACTCATTGCTAAGTGTGCACTCTATCAATAAGCTACATCCCCAGCCAAGATAGTCTACTCATTGATTAATTGATTAAGTTTTGGGATTCTAGGATTCTGAACTTGTGATCCTCCTTCCTTAGCCTCCTAAGTACTGAGATCACAGGTATGTGCCACCACACTAGGTTTAAAAGTAAAATCTCTGGGGTTCTCAAGGAATCCGGGATATAATTCTAGAAAAATGGGACAGAATAAAAGAAAATGAACAAATCTTGTAGCTCAGGAGATCTACTGAAGCAGTAAGTTAGGAAATTCTCATAATAATAGAGTGACCAGAAATTATTTATATTTTCCCTATACTTGTAAAACTGAGTATCAAAATTAATGAGTGACTTCTATACCAATAAGAGGTAGCTAACCTCATAAGTGGACAAATATTAATAAAAACTACAGTAAGATACCCCTGGCAAAATATAACAATATTGGTGATGTACTGTATTGACAAACAGGGCATGTTCTCTCATAAATTATGGTGGGAGCAATGTTGCAATAACTATAAAAGTTAAAAATAAGGGCTGAAGATTTAGCTCAGTGGTTCTGCCGCCTGCCTAGCAAGCACAAGGTCCCTAGTTCGATCCTGATAACCACATACAATGATATGATATTGGGCATGGTAACTCACGCCCACCAGCAATCAGTACCACACCCCACAATGCCAGGTTTGGTGGCTTACACCTGTAATCCCAGCACTCGGGAGGCAGAGGCAGGAGGACTGCTGAGTTCGAGGCTTGCCTGGGCTATACAGTGAGCTCAGGGCCAGCCTGAACTACAAAGCAAGACCCTGTCTCAAAAACAAAACAAAACATAAGTTAAAAATAAGCCAGTAGTGACACATGCCTGAAATCCCAGTATTCTGCATAGCTCAGGCAGGAAGACTATGAGTTCGAGCCCAGCCTGAGCAACTTAACAATTTAGTGAATCCCTGTCCCAAAATAAAATGATAAAGGGCTGGGTTCAGTCCATATACATTTCCCTAAAATCTGTTTCTAGAAGCTTATGTCCTGTGGCATGCATAGGTGTAAGGTGTGTGTACAAAGTGATTGGAGCATTGTTTGTAATAGCAAACAATGGAGAACAACCACATGTTCCCCCCCCCGTAGGAAACAGATTGAATAAATCATGGAATATTTATCCAACTAGCAAAGAAATCATAAGCTCTTCATGGACCTATACAGAAAATTATCTTCAGTGGAAAAACATGGAAAAAGCAAAGTGTAAGCTATGTACTCTCTCAATTTTGTTTCATCAACTATATATTCTGTTTATTTTTTACATATATATATATATATATATTGAGATAGGGTCTTGCTCTGTAGTTTAGACTGGCCCTGAACTCATTAAGTAGCCCAGGCTGGCCTCGAACTCACAACAATCCTCCTGCCTCTGCCTCCTCAGTGCTAGGATTACAGACGTGAGCCACCACGCCCAACATTGTGATATGTGGTACTAGGGATCAAACTCAGGACCTTGCACTTGCCAGGCAGACACCAGAACCACTGAGCTAAATCCCTGGCCCCAGTTTTTTGTTGTTGTTTTTGTTTTGTTTGTGTGGTTTTTTGTTTTTTGTTGTTTTGTTTTTTGTGGGTTCGGTTTTTTTTTTTAAATTTTGCGGCACCGGGGATTGAACATGGGCCCTTGTGTGTCCAAGATTGGCACGGTACGACTTGAGCTAAATCCCCAGCCCGCCAGTTTTATTTATTTATTTATTTATTTATTTTTTTGCTTTTTGAGACAGGGTCTCGCTTTGTAGTTCAGGCTGGCCGTGAGCTCACTATGGTGCCCAGGCAAGCCGCCGCGAACTCAGCAATCCTCCTGTCTCTGCCACCCGAGTGCTGGGATTACAGGCGTGAGCCACCACGTCCGGCATTGTGGTATGCGCTGTTGATGGTTGGTGGGCGTGTTTCCATGCCCAGCATTATATGTGGTTACCGGGGATCGAACTCAGGAC
>PVIC010039501.1:0-17117 GCA_004025085.1 Thryonomys swinderianus
ATACAGTTCAGGTTTTCTTACTTTGACACTGATTATTAAGAAGGTCTCTGTTCTTTGGGTCCTGCTGTCCTGAACTGAAATTCTCTGCATGCATTTCTTGAACTCATGAACTGTAGCTTTGAGTTCTTCATTCTCTCATATCCATGTATTTGTCTCGTGAGCTGGTTTGTAGGCTCTTCGTGGATAGCTATTCACTACTTATGCTACATGTGAAATTTAAATGGGATAAAGCTTAATATATAGTAGTAAGAAATTAAAATGATCATTTACTGAAAATCTGACTCTAGCCATTGTCCCATGGATGTATGTTAACTAGTCTCCCCCTCACAATTATGCCATGAGGTTAGCAAGTATGTTATCATTTTACAAACAAAGAAGCTGGAAAGCAAAGTCGTTAAATGACTCCCAGGTCATAGTGCCAATAAGCTGTGGAAAGGCACACTCTGCAGTTCTCATCACGGGGCCTTACTTACTAGCAAGGACTGGGCAAATAATCAGTGCAGCTTTGTTTCACACTGTTTCCCATGGGGCTGGTGGAAAGGGTTTCTGTTTGGAATAGCTAGATTCTCTCCTGTAGGGCCAAAGCCAATGCAGGGCTAAAGGGCAGTGGTCGAAGTGGTCTTTCCAAGACACGATATTCTTTCATATAAACAGCAGAATTACAAGTGTGTATAGACCAACAACAAGAACAAGTATAGGCAGGAAGAAGTGAAATGTAATCAGTTCCCTGGGGATTTTCAACATGATCCACGCTGGTCACACTACACCTGCAGTTTCCATTCATATCTGATTCTTCTTTGTTCTTTTACCAGTTAATAATAGTATCGTTTTGTGACTGTGCTCATGGTGTTTCTTCATCTTAGCAACTACCTCCTCTTCCTATGTCTACTGAGGTACTGAAAGAGTCTCCAAACTCAGCCCACAGGTTACATTTCACTCTGGCTTTCCAGGACCTCCCTAACTTACATCATCATTGCTGTCCCTAAGTTCTGTGTGCATTTGCTATAATTCCTTGTGGTTATTTCTCTGAATTCTAAAGGCAGTATCAAGGTTTTTTAGTTTTTCTTTTATGTATGGAGAGTCTTGGTTTGAACAAATAAGAATAGCTGGCATACTCATCAGAATTTTTGTATCAAAATTCACACCAATGCCAAGATCATTCTTGAAAAATTTGCTATTTTAAATTGATCATTCTGTTCCATTAGAAGAGGTAATTGCAAACTTATGCCATACACATGACAGAGAAAGCACACCAAGATAATTTGGAGGAAGAGAATCCACAGTCTGAGCTGACAGACAGTATCCTAATAACTATCATTTCTCCAAGACACATTTATTAAACACCCTTAAATGGCTAAGGCTCGAAACTCTGCTAGAAAGGAGCACTGTGAGGTCATCTTCCTCTTGGGAGGGACTGTACATGGAGCAACACTGTGAGAAAGTCTGGAACCTTCTCCCGGAGGTTACAAGAAAGTTGCTGGGCCATGTCTCATTACCAGAAATGCTGAGCTGGGAAGGAGGTGGGTCAGGGTGTCCCTCACTCTCCTTGAAATTGCAAAGTAGGAATTTCTCATCATTCAATGACTGTTTAACTTCCTCGGTCCAGTGTTAAACCCTATGTTATATGAATGTAAATGCAATGTCTAAAAGCAGCACACTTCTTCTGTTTCATTGTTATTAATCTACCTTTTTTTGTGTGTGACAGAGTCTCACTTTTTTGCAGTTCAGCCTGGCCCTGAGCTCACTATGTAGCCCAGGAAAGCCTCAACCTCAGCAATCCTCCTGTCTCTGCCTCCCAAGTGCTGGGATTACAGGTGTGAGCCACCATGCCCGGCACTGTGGTATGTGGTATTGATGGCTATGGGTGTGAGTCACCATGCCCAGCATTATATGTGGTTACCGGGATTGAACTCAGGACCTTGTGCTTGCGAGGCAGACGCCAGAATCACTGAGCTAAACCTCCAGCCCTAATCTACCTTTTTCTAACAAAAGTTTTTTCTGTTACTTTGCCAGGCACAAGAATGAGACTAATATTTATTTTGGTTACTGTGACTCTTTGTTTATAACTTCAGACAAAACACGCCAGTGTCAGAAAATTCTATTATTGCAGATTTTGAAAGATTTTGATTTTGATTTTGAAGGGCTCACATACTTTAGGACCTGGGTCATTCCTATTAAATTATTTAATTCTTTAAAAGAGAATTAAAATATTTCTCCACAAACTTACCCTGAAAAAAAAGTTATCTTAGAAGTATTGTGTCCACATCTTTTTAGAAATAATTCTTCACCAAAAGAGGTAATGATTCCTATTTAGCGGGTTATAACATCTCTGAATTTTAGGGCTAGAAAAACTTAGAAATAAGCATAAAGCAGTTCTTTCAAAGATGAGAGAGGGCCAAACTGATAGCTAAATGACCGTACCACTGCCACAGGTAAGTGGCAGCACTCTTCCTAGAACTCAAGGTCCCAACCTTGAACCAGTGGTACATATTTAATTAGTTTCTTGTGTCAGAGCATAGAAAATTATTTTACTGAAATAGTGTCATAACATGCATCTGATTTTAATCTAGCAAAACAGATAAAACTTCAAACAATCAAAAAAAGAGTATGCCTTCTTTCTTTTTTTCATTTATGGAGTTTATTGAAATTTTTTAGATATATGTTATGGTCACATTCAACATTAAAACTTTGTACCTTTACATAGTATATCTTGATTCTCATTTTTTCCCATTCCTCTGTCCTCCCTACCTCCCCACCCACATATATACAGAGCTTTGTTTCTGGTTTTTTTTTTTTTAATTTTTTCCATCAAATTTCTTTCTGTCCCTTCTTTTCTTTCGCCAATCCTACTTTCCTTTTCCCTTTGAACATTTTCTTTCTGTCTCACAATACGTATCATACATTCTGGACCTCATTAAAAACATCATGTCACAGCAATATTTGTACACTCATGTGTATAGCAGCTCAGTTTGTGATAGCTAAATCTTGGAAACAGCCCAAATGCCCATCAACCAGAGATTGGGTAAAGAACATACAAGTTTTTAAAAATATAAACTGAAGTATTAATCAGCCATAAAGACTGATAAATTAAATGGATATACCTCAAGGACATACTAAAAAGTGAAATAAATAGGACCTAAATTCCACGCTGTTTCTTTAATATGAGAAACTAAGGGTGTAAATGAGGCCTTCTAATTCCTAAAGAAAAGCAGCACATCCTGGAACAAAGCCCTTGGTCCAATGATCGGGGTCAGGTTCAGGTTGTTGGTGTGGCACACATGTTGTGGTCAAGCAAATGATTCATTAGATTTGAATCAGAGTTTGTTACTTATGTGGTGCCAAAACAACCAGTTCAATAAAATTGGACAAATCAGTGAGAAAAACAACTGTTCCAAATTGGTCTCTTCAAAAGAAGGGAATGTAATACACAAATAGATATGGCCAGAAATTAAAAGAGAAAACAAAGGTCAAAGCATCTCTCTAGAATGTTTCCCTGGAGTACCACAAATACGATGAAAAATGAATCTAGAGATGTGTTTAAAGTCAGTTCAGACTGTGCTCTTTCACCCGTGATCCCTTCATGATCTCCATTCCACAGTGAGAGGTTTTGTGAACCAAATAAGTCAGTTGACTCACCTAGTGATTGGAATTAGAATAGAAGAGTCTACTTCATTGTATGACTGGAACCCTAAAATATAACCAGAAGTGGTTTGGAGATGCGCACCTTCCCTGTGGCCTGAGTTAAAGGGAGGGCTGGCTGACTGAGAAGCCAGCAGACATGCAGGACACAAAGTTTAGGTCTGTATTAAATGGTAGGAGTTCTAAATAGTGCATAAAGCTGCCACCAAGGAAAGAGGAGGGTGCAAAACAATCAGAACACACCAGTTCAAAACAAAAATGGGTCCGGGCACCTGGAATGCCTACATAATTATCTTCGTTTTTCCTCTTGTAAGGAAATTTAGAAGAACATTCACCTGCATCTATTTAATGATGTCACCTAAAAATAATTCTTTCAAAAAAATGCAAGCACCATCCCAAAGTCATGAAGATGAAAGATGGAGATGAAAGAAAAGAATAGATGAGAAGCCGGGCATTCATTCCACCTCCAGCAGCTGAATTTTGCATAAGATTGAAGATAATTTTAAAACACCACTTACAGAAGTGCCTTCACAGGAAGTTTGCCTGGAAATTATCAGCGCTCACCAACAGAAATAGTCATAAGGTAAGAAAGATTACCAATTTTAAAATATTGCTGGCTTTTTTTTTTTTTTTTTTTTTTTTAGACAGGCTCTCGCTATGTAGTTCAGGCTGGCCCTGAGCTCACTATGTAGCCCAGGCAAGCCTCAAACTCAGCAGTCCTCCTGTCTCTGCCTCCCAAGTGCTGGGATTACAGGCGTGAGTCACCACGCCCGGCACTGTGGTATGTGGTATTGATGGCTGGTGGGCGTGAGTCACCACGCCCAGTACTATATGCGGTTACCAGGGATCGAACTCAGGATCTTGTGCTTGCGAGGCAGGTGCCAGAACCACTGAGCTAAATCTTCAGCCCAATATTGCTGGCGTTTAGTCATCCCAGGTAATGTGAATGACAGACAAATAATGTGGGCTTGCTCTTGGGTAGCTATGAAGAATGATGAAGAGCTGCGTTGGCAAAAGAGCATGACTGAGAACTCCGTAGTTATCTTCAAAGAACTAAGAAGGTCAAATTGAAGGCAACACCTGCTCATACAGAAAGAAGGGCCCAATCTTGTGGTAGTTTGTAAGAACATCTCCAGGTTCCATGCTGGTCCAAATATCAGACATTTTCCTAAATCCAACTAATCAGCCAATTCACTTTAAAAGAAACAATTTTTTAAGAGATAGCATAATCTCAGAGTATTGATGACAGTGAGAAAAATGGCAAAATTGCCATAATATGAGCATCATTAAAAGTGTATACTAAGGGGCTGGGGATTTAGCTCAAGTGGTACCGCGCCAACTTTGGATGCACAAGGACCCGAGTTCGATCCCCAGTACCACACACAAAAAAAGTGTATACTATAATATATATGAATATATTTATATTATAAATAATATATATTCATTCACCCTCAAAAAGTGATGAACTAAAATTGTGATGCTATACAAATATCACACAATTAAGTTAAATCTGTGTGTACCGAGAAAACTTTTGGGTAACAGGGACAACATGAGAGAAAGTTAAAAAATATTCTGTGCTTCTGGGATTATGATGCATTTTGGGAAAGTGTTTGTAAGGAAGAAAAAAAGAGGGTTGGGAAAAGTCCTTTGGGGACTTTTTCAGTGGCCTTTAAGCCATTGGAAAAAGTCCCAAAAGAAGCACAGAAATTGAAGCAGTGTTTGTGACAATGTGATTCAAAGATCACATATACCAGAAATAGATGGATTGCATATTATATAAATATTCCTTCACAAACTTAATAAACCAGGTTGTCTAGGGACATGCTTAAAATGGAAGGCCATAACATATTATTCTCCTACTAAAACCTCTCAACAGGATAAGAATAAATTCTAAACCCTCTACCAAAATCTACAAGGTCTGGCACCCGCTTGCTTCTCCTGTGTCACCTCCTGTTCATTGCTCTAGACCTCCATTCCTGCCGCCAACACACAGGCCTAACTCTTCAACCTTCCATCAAACTGATATTCTTTCTAGTCCTCCTCTGACAAATGTTCTCTATATTGGCTTCAGGCTTCCCCATTTTGTTTCTTCTTTGGATAGTTTTCCGTCATCACCCCAGCTCACATTTTTGTATCATGAATCTGTATCATTTTCTGCATAGTATTTTGTTAGTTTGATATTGCTGCTGTAACAAATTAGTACCTTAACAAACACATTATCTTTCAATTTCAAAGATAGGAAGTCTTAATAACTTTCCAAACTAAATTCAAGTTGTAAGCAAGGCTGCCTTTGTTTCTGAGGTTTTTTTTCTCTCTCTTAGTTTTGCAAAGCCATCTACAATCTTTAGTTCCTGAGTCTTTTTCTCCATCTTAAAAGTCAGCATTATTATTGCATCTTTCTTGTCCTCCTTTTGTAGTCCTGTCTTCCCTGGAAATGTTCTCACATTTTAAACACACCTATTCAATTGGAGCTACCAGATTATTTCAGAAAAATCTACTACCTTAAGGTCCTTAATTTTAATGACCTCTGCAAATTTCTCTTTGTTAGGTATAGCAACCTATTCAAAATGGCTAACCTTCAGCTCTTGCCCACTGTGCTTTCTTTCACAGCAATCCCTTCTCACCCTGCAGATACACTTCCTTTTTTTTTTTTTTTTTTTTTTTTTTTTTGAGACAGGGTCTCGCTGTGTAGGTCAGGCTGGCCCTGAGCTCACTATGTAGCCCAGGCAAGCCTCGAACTCAGCAGTCCTCCTGCCTCTGCCTCCCGAGTGCTGGGATTACAGGCGTGAGCCACCACACCCGGCCTTCCTTTTTTATATTTAATTGACATATACTTGCTCTACAAAACATGTTCTTCTTACTTTAAAAAAACAGAAAACCTCTCAACTTTTTACATTGTTTTGTCCATTACTGTATTCAGTACAAGAAGAGTCTAGAAAAAAATCTCCAGAAGGAGTTCTCAAAACTCCAGAGCCTTATAACATGCTCTTGAACACATATACACACACATGCACACACACAATCTGAAAGCACAACAAAAGTGACAGTACAACTAAGATCAGTAAGGTCAACACTTAAAAGAAAGTCATTTACTGAGGAGAGTTATATACACAGTAATATTTTCTTCTGAATTAATGTGCCAACTTTTGGCAAAAGGAAAGAAGCTAAGGAACTGAAAGGCAAGAGGTAGTTGTAAAAAAAGAGAAAGCTGGCAGAGTGCTTTGGCAATTTCACAGGAGTGTGTGAACAATATTGAAATTTGAGTTTTCATAGTTACTATTACAAGAGGGATCTAAATGCCTGAAGGAAGGGAAGCAGATATAAGCCTAAAACACAGTCTGTATCCTGTGGGGCCATTTACTAATTTTTGCAAATCAGTGACTCACTTTATATCTAACACAAATCCCTGTTATCAGCCCCAGAGCTTCTTACTCTTTGGAGCCTGATAAACAGAGAAAATCCAACTGTCTTCTCTGAGTTCACAAGATAGAAATCAGATTAGAGACAGAGGCAGGCCAGTGATGAAAATGAACGAAACCATTGGTTACTAAATGTTGTGGAGTGGTGGGGTCTTCCAGCAGAGCTAGGACATACATGCTGCATTTAAATGAGAAATCAGTCAGGGAGTACTAAATAATACTTGCCTTTCAGTAATAAAGATCTTCTGCATTCTTCACAGAGTAGACTTTTTGAGATAGGATAGAAACCATAAAAACTAGACATAAAAAGTCATAATTTTAAAAATGAAAATTGCAGTTTCAGGATAGAAGCCCAGTTTAATTTTTTTTTCTCTTCTCCCTTAACACAATAAGCCTGGGCAATTCCTTTCCACCTGCAAATGGAGTCATCTATTCTTTTTTTGCTTGCAAATGATTATCCTTCTCCTGTGAACAGGACATCATTTGACCCATAAATTAGAATTTGCCCTATGAGGAGACACCAAACCAAGACCAAGACTAGAGTTCATCACATTTCACAGGTTTCCACAGCCAAAAAACACATGCCTATTCTTAGTTACAAACTGCAGTGTGCCTCATTTATCTACATGCCTGCACTTCACTCATGAATATGTCCTAACGTCTGCATAAAAAAACTGTTCTGTGCCTCTTACTGATGTGACCTGAAAATATAAACCTAAAATGCAATCTGTACCCTGTGGGGTACAACTAGAGTCAATGCTCCCACACAGTAATTCTTCAGCAAATGATGTCAAAGAACTAGAAATTTATGAAGTGCTTAGAAGGAATTTAACACCATGATCTTAGCAATACTTAGCATTGTTCAATGTACAAGAAAATACAGATAGACAATTTAATAAAACCAGGAAAATAATTTATGACCTGAATGACATAAAAAATGTACACAACTGATTTTTTACAAATGTACTAAGAATAATAGTCCTGACAGTCTTAATAAATGAGAAAATTGGACTGGCATGTTCAGATGAATGAAAGTAAAGCTTTATTTCTCATTAGTTAAGAAAATGAACTCAAATTGGATTATGGACATGAATTTAAGAAATTGGAAAAAATTAGGTACAATGGTTTCAAACAGTGGAGTGGGAATAAATTTCTTGATAAAACTCAGAGGCATAAGAAACAAAAGAAAAATTAACAAATGAAACACATCAAACTATAAGCATCAACAGAGCAAAGTAAGTATCCAACAATGATAGATAACTTATACAATAAGAAAAAATTGAAAACTATGGAGTATCACATTAATTCATTAATATGACAGATACAAATTTTTGGTAACAGTTTAATACATTTAAATTTAGTTTTTAGAGACATATCTAATAGAAAACTTGGAGCTGAAAAACTCAACTTAGCAAATGAAATAAAAAATACAGTTGACAGCTGGGCGTGGTGGCTCACGCCTGTATTCCCAGCACTTGGGAGGCAGAGGCAGGAGGATTGCTGAGTTCGAGGCTTGCCTAGGCTATATAGTGAGCTCAGAGCCAGCCTGACCTACAAAGTGAGACCCTGTCTCAAAAAAAAAAAAAATACAGCTGACAGTTATGAAAACAGAAAAAGCACGAGAACAACTAAATATATAGACTTGAATACAGGTCTATTAAAATAACCAGATCAGATAAGAAAAGGCTAAACTTAGGAAAAAACAGTAAAGAAATCAACCAACAACAAATGCTGGCAGGGCTGTAGGGAGAAAGGAACCCTTCTCCACTGCTGGTGGGAATGTAGACTGGAGCGACCACTATGGAGATCAGTGTGGAGATTCCTCTAAAAAGTAGAATTAGAAGCTGCACTTGACCCTGCTTTTTCCCTGTTAGGTATACACAAAAAGAATTAAAACCATTATATCTCACTAACATAGGTGCACCCATGTTTATAGCAGCACAGTCTGTAATAGCTATATGTGGAAACATCCCAAAGGTCCATTAACAGGAGATTGGCCATAAGGAATGATAAATTAGAGACAGCTATACTTAAATGAATATACCTTGAAGACTTGCTCATAAGTGAAATAAATAGAATACTGATGTGTAAGTACTATGTCATTTCTCTAATATGAGAAACAATGTATAAATGAGGTCTAGAATGTTTGATAGGTATTGTGAAATAGGAAGAAAATGTTCAAAGGCAAAAGGGAAGGGGAAGAGGGGAAAGTAAAGAGGGGAAAGAAAAAAATTTGGTGATAGAAACAAAAAATGGAAACAAAGCTTATATATACATTAATATAAACATATATAAATATATATAATATATATTGTGTATAGATAGATGATAGATAGATAGATAGATAGATAGATAGATAGATAGATAGATAGATAGATAGGTGGGGAGTCTAGGAAGGGCAGGGGAATGGGAAAAAATGAGAATCCAGATATATCATCTATAGGTACATATTCTCAGTGTTGAATGTTAATAAACTAAACCAATAAACTACCAATAAATACAATAACTGAAAAAATGATAAAGAACAGTTTTTGGAAGCAAGAGAAAAGCAGCAAGTGGCCTATAAGGGAATTTTTCTTTGAACTTTGGCTGTATTTATTAGCAGAAACTTTGCAGGGCTTCAAAGGATATAATAAAATATTCAGAGTACTGAAGTAAAGAAACAAAAGCTGCCAGCCAAGAACACGGTGCTGACCAAAACTGTCTCTGAGAAGTGAAGGAGAAATAGATACCCACAAAACTAAACCTGCAGTACAAGAAATGCTTCAATACCCTGGCTTATCCATCAGTTTTCAGCCAGAAATTAAAAAGAATAATTATTGTCAGGAAAATGAATGGTAGTATATTTCTGTCTATGGTAAATTCTTTGTCACACTCAGGACACTCAATTACTAGAGTAATGATATGGAAATATTTGAAATATTGAGTATGATGGTTAAAAATCAAAATGGTCAAAAATAGTTATAGCCACTATAAGTCACTAAGAAATATACAATATACTACTTTGCAAGTCATGACAGCAAAATTATAGAGTGGAAATGCAATAAATATGAGGAGTTTTCATAAGCAACAGAAGTTGTTACTACCTTGAAAATAGTCTATCAGCCATTTTATGTGAATCTCTTAGGAAAAATTACAGTAGACTCACAATCAAAAAAATAAAACTTGATTCCACAGAAACTCACCAAGTTACAAAAGTTCATAACAGAAGTAAAGCAAAAGAACAAAAGGTCTGTAAAACAATCAGAAAAAAATTAGTAAAATGATAAGGATAAACTCTTGTCAATCCTAACCTTGAATATGAATGGAGTAAATTCTCCAATCAAAAAAGAAGAGGAGGAGCCAGGTAATGGAACTTGTAGTCCCATAGACTCAGAAAGCTTAGGTGTAAGGGTCACGTGAGCCCTGGAATGCAAGGCCAGGCTGAGCCACAGAGCAAGACATTGAATTTTAAAAAGGGATCCACATAAATATTGTCCACCAGAGACCTATTTTAGCTATAAGGACACACAAAGGATAAAAAATGAAGGGATGGAAAATGAATAACAGAAAAATAGTAACCAAACAAGAGAAGGGGTGCTACATTTTAACAGATAGAGATGATTTCAAGATAAAAACTGTTTCATGAGATAAAGAAGGTCCTTGTGTAGTAATAAAGTGATCAATTCATCAAGTGAACATAATAATAGGGCCGGAGGGTTAGCTCAGTGGTTCCGGCACCTGCCTCACAAGCGCAAGGTCCTGAGTTTGATCCCCGGTAACTACATACAATGCTGGGCATGGAGACTCACGCCCTCCAGCCATCAATACCACATACCACAGTGCCGGGCGTGGTGGCTCACGCCTGTAATCCCAGCACTCGGGAGGCAGAGACAGGAGGATTGCTGAGCTCGGGGCTTGCCTGGACTACATAGTGAGCTCAGAGCCAGCCTGAACTACAAAGCGAGACCCTGTCTCAAAAAAAAAAAAAAAAAAAGAGAGAGCACATAATAATATTAAATATATTCACTTATTGTTGCATTTTGAGTATGTGTAACATAGATAGCAATGGACATAAAGAACTAGGTAAATGGCAATAAAATAATAGTAGGGAATATCTATCCCAAATGTTTAGCAATGGATAGGACAATGAGATTGAACATGCATGAGAAAGTTCTGTATTTGAACCACATTTTGGAACAAATAGGTCTAAAAATGTTCATAGAATTTCCGATGTAAAACAAATGAATATTCTTCTCTAGAACACAGGAATGTTCTATAAGACAGACCATGTGTTCAGCCAAAAAATAACTCTTGAGAAGTTCAACATTAATGAGATAGTATCTAGTAATTGCATTATAACAGTATGAAACTAGAAGTTAATGACAAGTAGAATATTTGAAAATTTAGAAGTGTATAGAAATTAAATAATATGCTTCTGATCAATAGGCTGGTCAAAATAAATCAGAAGACAAAATTTAAAATGACAAAATAAATGAGAATGAGAAAAAACTTATCATAGCCAATGAGATATATCCAAAGTATTTCTAAGAAGGAAGTTAATAGGAAAAATGCCTATTTTAAAAGAGGAAAGATCTCAGATAACCTCAGTACACATCATTTGTATGAAAAAAGACCTAATGAGCCAAAAGGAAAAATGATGAAGATGAGAAGATAAATGAATGGCATAGAGAGTAGAAAAAGCATACACACAAAAAAAAACAAAACCAGAAGTTGATTTTTTGGGCAAATAAACAAAATTGATAAAATCCTGAGAAAAAAAGAGAAAACTTTCAAAAAATAAAATCACAAATGAAATTGGAGACATCATAGCAGATAGAAAAAAAGATCATAAAAGTTTAAATAAAAAATTAATTACATGTAAATGAATTTGAATAGAATTGATTTAGATTATAGAATAAATTGATTTAGATAGAATAAGCTGATAAATTGATTTATTCAATTAAGCATATATTGATTTATTCAATTTAGAATAAATGGATTTATTCAATTTAGAATAGATTTATTTAATTTAGAAAAATTGATTTATTCAATTTAAAATAAACTGATTTAGATTATTTGAAAATAATTATAGTGATTCAGACTTTTTTTTTTTTTTTTTTTTTTTTTTTTTTTTTTTTTTTTTTTTTGCTTTTTGAGACAGGGTCTCACTTTGTAGTTCAGGCTGGCCCTGAGCTCACTATGGTGCCCAGGCAAGCCGCCGCAAACTCAGCAATCCTCCTGTCTCTGCCTCCCGAGGATTTAGACTATTTTTAAAAGCATTAATTGGATAAGGAAGAAATAGAACAGATCGATAAAAAATTAAATTGAAGAAGTAATTTAAAAATGTTTAAACAAAGAAAATGCCAGGGCCAGATGGCTTTGTGATTGAATTTTACCAACTATCCAAACAAAAACCATCACTAATTGTTCTTAAAATATTCCAAGTAAGCAAAGGTGGAAAGAACACTTCCATACACACTATGCTGTCATGATCACCTCCCTATAAAGACACCACAATAAAACAGTAGTATAGACCAATACCTCTGAAGAATATTTATGCAAAAGTCTGTAGTGAAGTATGAAAAAATCATGTCCAGAAGAATATGGAAAAGAGTGAAAGATGGAAGATGTGTGAACATCTCAAATGGCACAGAAAAAGCACTGAATAAAGTCCAACATCTTTTCTGGATGAAATACTCAACAGTTTAGGCCCAGAAAGTTCCCTTGTACAATACAAATGAAAAGTCAACAGCTAATATCAAAATCAAGAAAATGTAATTGAAATTTTCCTCTAGAATCCAACAAAAGGCAAGAATATCTACTCATACCTTCTCTTCTAAGCAGTTTCAGAGGTACTACCAGGAGGAGTCAGCCTAGAAAAATAAATGAAAGTAATCCCAATTTAGGAAAGATGAGGTAAAATTGTCCCTATTTTCAGGTTTGGTAGTATATATCATAAACCCTCAAAATGTCTCATATACACACACACACACACTATTAGAATAAGTGAATTCATGAAAGTAACACACACACACTATTAGAATAAGTGAATTCATGAAAGTTATAGGTTATAAAATCAACATGCAAAACTCAATAGCATTTGGACAGGCAAATAATTACCTAGTTGAATATGAGACCAAGAAAACAATCACATCAGGATGTAGTGGCTCATGCCTGTAAACCCAGCACTCGGGAGGCAGAGACAGGATGATTGCTGTGAGTTTCACGCTAGCCTGGGCTACCTAGTGAGTGCAAGTCCACCCTGAAGTACAAAGTGAGACCTTGTCTTAAAAAGAAAAAAAAAAAAAAGAAAAGCACTCAGATTTCATATAACATCAAAATAAATGAATGAATAGGTAAAATACTTAGGAATAGATCTAAACAAAGCAGTGAAAATTGAATACATATGTCTGGAAATTTAGCTCAGTGGTTTTGGTGCCTGCCTCGCAAGCGCAAGGTCCTGAGTTCGATCCCGGTAACCACATACAACAATGCTGGGCCTGGTGACTCACACCCACCAGCAATCAGTACCACATACCACAGTGCCGGGCATGGTGGCTCACCCCTATAATCCCAGCACTTGGGAGGCAGAGGCAGGAGGATTGCTGAGTTCAAGGTTTGCCAGGGCTACATAGTAAGCTCAGAGCCAGCTTGAACTACAAAGTGAAACCCTGTCTCAAAAAGAAAAAAAAAAAAAAAAAGAAAATTGAATACATAGAAAACTACAATGATCATGAGAGAAATTGGAAAAGTTCAAAGAAGTGGAAAGCTATTATATGTACATGGGCCAGAATATATTTTTATAATATTCATATTACTGAGTATGGTCCATAAAGGGTTGGAGTGTTCCAAGGTTTCATGAGTCCATGAAATTGAGTCCCCATTACTAGGTACTAGGGACAACAATACAATCTCCCTTTAATTCTTAGGCACAAGACCCTTGGAACATGAGTAGGATTATATAATGTCATTAGCATGGAGTTCCCAAGATTAAATGCAGACAACTTTCTAAGAAGAGAAAAAAAAACACAACAGACCATACATACACATGTATATGCTTCATGTCTCTCACATGTGGTCCCTGTGGCATCTTAGGACTCTGCCAAAGTAGAATTAACATCACATGTAGTCCCTTGAGGTTATAATCCTTGAAGCATGAGTTAAAATAAATCTTTCTTAAAAAAAAAACTCACCTAGCCTGTGATTAGAAACAGGAAATGAACTAAAATAGTACCCAAAGTGACATACAGACTTTACACAATCTCAGAATTTCAATAAGATTTTAGTGGAAATAGAAAAATATCTAAAATTCATGTGAAGCCCTTAAAATCCTGAAAATCTAATGCAATACCAAACAGGAATATCTAAGTTGCAGGTAACATACTTCCTGATTTTAAATTATATTACAAAGCAATAGTAATCACAGCAATAGGATAGAAAAATGATAGCATAAATATAGAAGTAAAAGACCAGTGGAAAAGAATAGAAAACTCAGCAGTGAATGAAATTCATTTTCCACAAGGACACCATAAGGAGGTTAAGCTTAGTTGCTTCAATTTAATGAGCGCATGAGCCACCAAGGGGATTAAGAAAACATACACACTTCATATTGTCTCAGAGTGGACGGTAGAGGTATGATTGGTTACCATACCTGGCCCTTCCCCCTGCCTCTCTACCACTGTTCTCTTACTTTATTTCACAGCCAACGTGAAATGAAGTAGTTTTATTCTACCACATCCACCACGAAGCTTCTCCTTTGCAGTCAGTACACCTTGGAATGAATCTCTTGACAGGATGAGCCTAATTAAACTTCTTCAAATTTTGAATATCAGGTATTCTATATCAGTGATGGGAAATTGACCAGTATATATCAAGAAGACATAAGAAGGGAAGGGGTAGTCACTTCAATAAATGGTTCTAGGAAAACTGGGTTTCCACTTGCAAAAGGATATTTTTGTGTCAAACACAAAAACAAATCCAAACTGGATAAAAGATCTAATTGGAAAACATTAAAAGATACAAGAGAACATTGGGGAAAATCTCCTTGTCTTTGGCTTTGGCATATATTTTACATATCATGCCCAAAACTTATGCTATGAAAAGCTTTAAATGCAAAAATAAGCAAAAGGGGCTATATCAATTTAAAAATTTCTGCATAAAAAAGGAATTAATCAAAATGTAAAGGAAATCAAAGATAAGGAAAAGTGTAATTATATATCTGACAATAGGTATCTAAACTTTATGAAGAGATTTTAAAATTTCAAAGAAAAACATTCTAGCCAACAGATATTTCTCTAAAGAAAACATAAAAATGGTTGAGTTAATTAAAAAGTTTTTCAATACCAGCATCACCAAAGAAATTCTAATTTAAAACCAATAAGATACATTACTTCTTACCTATTAGGATGACTGTTAACAAAAAAGATGAGAGATAAACTTTGGCAAAGGTGTAGAAGTAAAGAAAACCAAAAACACTTACTGGAAATGTGGACTACTTATAGCTGCTATAAAAAAGTATATGAAGCCTCCTAAACAAATTAAAAATAGACCTACCGCTGGGCGTGGTGGCTCATGCCTATAATCCCAGCACTTGGGAGGCAGAGACAGGAGGATTACTGAGTTCGAGGCTTGCCTGGGCTACAGAGTGAGCTCAGGACCAGCCTGAACTACAAAGCGAGATCCTGTATCAAAAAAAAAAAAAGATCTACCATATATCTCAGCAATCCTTTTGATTGTATATCAAAAGAAAATAATATCATCACCTCATAAAGATAATTTTACTCCTATGTCATTTATACTATTATTCATAATAATCAAAACATATAAATGACTGATGTTTAACAATAGAAAAAATAATTTAAAAATATAAAAAAATGGAAAATTCAACATTAAAATGGAATTTTTAATTTGATCACTATATAGATGGATGTAAAAAATACAATACTAAATTAAATAAGTCAGACACAGAAAGAAAAATATTGCACAATCTTATTTGTTTGTGAAAACAAATTTTGTTAATTTTTTGTCACTAAAATGAAGTAGGATGAAACTATATAAGATGATATAATTATATTAATCTTCACTGTTATAACCATTTTACTATTTGTAAGGACGTTACAATATTATGCTGTTAATGTAAAATATGCACACCTACTTTAAAGAAAATAACAAAACTAACAGCTTGTTATTTAACCAAAATAATGTCAAAAATAAGTTATAAAGGAAGGTTGAACAGCTCAGGCCTACAGCTTTCCTGCCACTGAGACCACACCAGAGGCCACGGAGGCAGACTGGACAAGTAGGGTATGGAAGAGGTTGCACAGTGAATCCTAGTAAGAAGGGAGCAGGGCACCATTGACCAGTGCCTGGGCCTGCAGCTTTTCTATGACCAGGGCAAAACTAGAAGGCCTTGGAATCTCCATTTTCTTCTGGCCCAAACTGGACATAATTGCTATATGGAGAAAAACATCCAGAGACACCACCTGTATGTCTGTGGACACTGAGTAAATGTAGCAGTGGTAATGGAACCTATACAGAGGCCTTCACTTAGTCCGCCACACCTAAGAAAACTCTCACTAGAAGAGTGAAGGGACCCTGTTGACTACAGCCACTGGTGAATTGGTGGAGTGAGTTCTAACCACAAGATCCTGGACTCATGCAGAGTACAGGCACATTGAGGTCAACTCAAGCATTATACCCAGAACCTAGAAAAAGGATTACAGCTGTCTCCTTGTGTATAATCAACTTTAATCTGCATGCTATTTTCCATACTATCTACAGGAGACAACAGATCCACACTGTGAAGGGCTTTTTTGGTAGTGCTTTTAGCTTTGTTTTGTTGTTGTTGTTGTTGCTCCTGCTTTTGTTATTCTTTTTGTTTTCTTTGCTCTGACCTTTTTTCATTTTTCTACTCTGCTGCTGCTAAATCAGTCTAAGTTCAGTTTATTTCTCTTCTCAACTGCTCTCATTTTTACAAAAGATGGAAAATAGTCTCCTGTTTACCTGCTGCTGCTAGGTACCCCTTTTCTCCTTTTGTTCCCTCATCTTCTCCAGTCCTCCAGTCAGAATCAATATCTA
>PVIC010039502.1:6293-17202 GCA_004025085.1 Thryonomys swinderianus
AGGCTGGCCCTGAGCTCACTATGGTGCCCAGGCAAGCCGCCGCGAACTCAGCAATCCTCCTGTCTCTGCCTCCCGAGTGCTGGGATTATAGGCGTGAGCCACCACGCCCAGCATTATATGTGGTAACCGGGGATCGAACTCAGGTCCTTACGCTTGCGAGGCAGGCGCCGGAACCACTGAGCTAACCCTCCGGCCCCCTTTTTTTTTTCTTTTTCAGTACTAAGGATTGAACCCCAGGCCTTCACACTGAGCTAAATTTATAAACCTCTGTGTTTTCTTTTTCTTTCTTTTCTTTTATTTTTGAGACAGAGTCTCAGTTTGTAGTTCAGGCTGGCCCTGAGCCTCACTGTGTAGCCTCGGGAAAACTCAAACTCATCAATCCTCCTGCCTCTGCCTCCCAAGTGCTGGGATTACAAGCCTGAGCCACCATGCCATAGCATTATGGTATGTGGTACTAGGGATTGAACTCAGGACCTTGCATGAGGCAGATGCTGGAACCACCAAGCTAAATCCCGGGCCTTGTTTTTTCTTTTTGAGATAGAGTCTGCTAAGTCACTAATTTGTTCAGGCTGGTCTTGAACTTGCAGTCCACCTGCCTTAGCTTTCCAGAGTTAGGATTAGAAGCCTGTGCCACTACCACAGGCTCAAAGCATTTATGTATAACCAATATTCTGATTCTTTTTTTCTTAGTACTGGGATTGAACCCAGGGCCTTTGCACTCTGCTACATCCCTTTTTTGTTAGTTTTATTATCTATCTATCTAACTATCATCTATCTATCTATCTATCTATCTATCTATCTATCTATCTATCTATCTATTTTTTTATGGAACTGGGGATTGAATTTAGGACCTTGCACTTGCCAGGAAGGTGGTGGTACCACTGAGCTACATCCTTAGCCCTATTTTGTTTTTTTTGGTTTTTATTTTTAGATGGTCTCAATATTTAATTCAGACTGGCTTTGACCTTACTATGTAGCACAGGGTGGCCTCATACTTGTAGCAATCCTCCTGCCCCAGCCTCTTGAATGCTAGGATTACAGGCATGCACCACTATGCCTGATTTATTTTTTATTTTGAGATAGGTTCTTGTTAAGTTGCCTAGGCTGAGCTTGAACTTGTGACCCTGCTGCTTTCTCCTTCCAGGGCCTAGGATTCCAGGTATATTTTTGTATTTCTTCTGATTCTTATAGCCCTGAGGTTATATGTAGAGGTGATACTCAATTTGATAACATTTATTGATGTAGGACAGTGCTGGGTCCTATGGTGGGATAGCGGTGCTGAGTTAGCCTGGTCTCTGTGGTGTGTGGAGCATATATTAAATGAGGGAGGTAGAAACAAGTTTTCTAGCTTCTAGTTAAGGATCTTCATAAATGTGGGCTAGAATTTGCATGTGATCCAAATTAGTTCATAAACTAATAACTAATAAATTAGTTCATAACTCATGAGAGATGAGACTTGAGAGGAGTGTCTCATGTGGGATCTCAAAGCTATTTATGATCAGGGATCTGACCTTGGCCCCATGAGTTAGGAAACCTAATCTTTTATGGTTTTTTGTTTTTTAATGATACTAGGGTGCAGGAGATTTAGCTCAATGGTTCCTGCACCTGCCTAGCAAGCACAAGTCCCTGGTTCAATCCCTAGTAATCATGTACAACAATACCAGCTGTGGTGACTCACACCCACCAGCACTCAGTACTACATTCCGCAGTGCTGGGTGTGGTGGCTCATACCTGCAATCCCAGTACTTGGGAGGCAAAAGCAGGAGGATTGCTGAGTTCTAGGCTTGCCTGAGCTGCATAGTGAGCTCAGGGCCAGCCTGAACCACAAAATGAGACCTTGTCTCAAAAAAAAAAAAAAAAAAAAAAGATACTAGGGATTGAATTCAGAGGGCACTGAGTACATTCTAAGCCTTTTCATCTTTTAAATTATCCAAACTGAATCTGAATTTGGGTTTCTTCTGCTTGAAGCTACTAAATAGCTAGGATTATAGGTGCGCTGCACTGTGCCTAATCTCGTTTGCTTTGGAATGCCAGAAGATGATGAGCTAAGTGTGAAGTGCCATGTAGCTATGCCAAGGAGGCAATTGACAATATAGGACTAGAGCGCAGGGTAGGAGAGCAGGTGCTTAGATTTGGAAAAGGGATGGTGCACAGCAGGGTTGCAAAGAAGCAAAGAGGCTGAAGACAGAACCTTCATGATATGTTAGCAGCTAAAGGAAATACAGTGGACCCTGAAGTTGTGACCAGCCTGACATATAACTTGATACTATGATCAGAGGTTTAGTTTTAACTTATGAACAAAGTCTTGAGTTATGACCTGAATGCTGGCCACTTGTGCTTTCAGATGGTCTCAGTTACAGATTTAACCCTTAAAGAGCTTTGAAAGGAACATTCCAACATCCTTTCCTGTGTGGGGTTAATTGAGAAATCCTGGGCCGGTGTCTCTCTGAGGATACTGAGATCTGCTTGTGTATAGCAGAGAGACTTTGGAGACTGCATAGAGGAGCCTGAGCCTTCAGTTGACCGACTTGGTTGACAACCAGCCCTTGGAAATGAGTTGAGTTTGTAAAATCAAGGGTGTGTAAGTGGAAATGTAAGGCTCAGAGAGTCAAGGAAAGAGCGTGGAAGTCAGAGTGGTGCTCAGCAGTAACAGAGAAGTAATGAGGCCTTAGGAAAGAGGTTGGAAGTAGGATTGCTTTCTTTCAATTAGTATTTTAGTCTTTCAGGCACTGGCACTGCCAGCCCAGAGGGCACAGCTGTGAGGTACTTGAGAGGCAGAGGTAGGCTAATTGCTTGAAGTCTACCTTGGGCAACACAGATTCCTTCTCAAGACAAAAAAAGAATATATATATAATATATATATATATAAAAATATATATACATACATATACATATTTTATATATATTATATATATTTGGCATACTTGCCCTGAATTTTTGCCCTTTTTCTCTGTTTTTTCTACAATACTGGGGATCAAACTCAGAAGCTTGTACTTCCCAGGTAGTCACACATTGCCATTGAGGTATATCCCAGGCCCTCCTTTCTCTGTTTTTTATTTTGAAACTGGGTCTGAGTTGCTTACTTGGCTTAAACTTGTGAGCCTCCTGTCTCAGCCTCCCAGAGTAAGGAGATTAAAGGAGGTACCACCAGGCCTACCTTTGGCCTGAAATTTAAAGACATTTAAAAGCATGGTGGCACATGGCTATAATCCCAGCATTCTGAGAGGCTGAAACAAGAAGATCAAAAGTTCAGGTGTGGGCTGGAGGGTTAGCTCAGTGGTTCCGGCGCCTGCCTCGCAAGCGCAAGGTCCTGAGTTCGATCCCCGGTAACCACATATAATGCTGTGCGTGGAGACACGCCCACCAACAATCAACACCGCATACCACAATGCCGGACGTGATGGCTCACACCTGTCATCCCAGCACTTGGGAGGCAGAGACAGGAGGATTGCTGAGTTCGCGGTGGCTTGCCTGGGCACCATAGTGAGCTCAGGGCCAGCCTGAACTACTAAAGCGAGACCCTGTCTCAAAAAGAAAAAAAAAAAAGTTCAGGTGTTGCTTGGGCAACATAATGACTTAAGGAGACTTTCTCAAAATGAAAAGTGGGTTGGGTGTATCTAAATGCAAAGGTCCTGGTTTGGTCCCCAATACTAATAAATCAAACAAGCAAGCAAGTGAGGTGCTTGGTGACCGCCTTGAATCTGGCTCTGGAATAAACTTTTCTGAGTCCTATTGAAGTGTCAGGGCAGGTCTGTGAAGGCCTGCTGAGCCCACTTCTGAAAGCCCCTGTTGTTCTGGTTGCACACCCTGCTCCCATCCCTCTGTGGGCAGGAATGAAGGTAGAGGTAGAATGTGTTAATTGAGACTTTTGATCATCATACCTCAGGGGTGTCCCTGCCTGCCTCCTTCAGTGTGCTGGCTGGAGTTCTATCACTCTTGTTAGAGATGGTTTGATATTCCTTCCCAAGAGACAGGTATTGGCAGGGAGCCCCAGTTCCCAGGTGTGAATAGTTTAATCCAACCCATTCCATCAAGATGGTACTGTAAATTTATACTCTAAACACATACCAGTCGAACATAAGATAAAATGCCAAAAACAGTCCTGCTCTCCCTCTCTTTCCAACCCCCACCATACAAGGAATGGATAAACATTCCCATGGGTGAGAATAGGAACACAGAAGAAAGCTAAGCTGAAGCTGCAGGCCTGCTGGTCTCTGAGTCCAGAGACAGAAATTGGGGTAAGAGAACACTAATGTGCACTGCATGGGGTGTGACATTAAAGTCACAGTGTTGCCAGGAGCCAGGGACTGGGAAGCAAGCTGAAGAAAGTTGCAGCTGACTAACCCCTCAGCTGTGGCTTTTTTTTTTTTTTTTTTTGAGACAGGGTCTCACTTTGTAGTCCAGGCTGACCCTGAGCTCACTATGTAGTCCAGGCAAGCCTTGAACTCAGCAATCCTCCTGCCTCTACCTCCTGAGAGCTGGGATTGTGGGTGTGAGCCAATGCCGGGCATTGTGGTATGTGGTACTGATTGGTGGTGGGTGTGACTCCCAGTATTGTTGTATGTGGTTACCAGTGATAGAACCGGGGACCTTGTGCTTGCTAGGCAGGCGCCAGAACCACTGAGCTAAATCTATGGCCCTAGCTATGGCTTGTTTTAATGATACTCGGAGACTTAACCTAATAGCCCAGCCTAGCTCAGCTAATGCTACTAGGTTTGACTCTAGACTGTAGATCCATAGGGACCTGGGGAGCAGTTGTGAATCCCCTAGACAGAGAGGGCAAAGTAAAATACAAAAGATAAGATGAAGGCAGAGACAGGAGGATTGCTGAGTTCGAAGCTTGCCTGGGCTCCATAGTGAGCTCAGGGCCAGCCTGAACTACAAAGTGAGACCTTGTCTCAAAAAAAAAAAAAAAAAAGGTAAGATGAGCTTATATACAAGTTCTGAAACACAGGAGGAAAAGCATGAAAAAGAAGAAACAATTTACTCTAGAAGAAGCAAAAATGGAATAATTAGAAAATGTCTTCAGTATAAATAAATTTAAGATATTCTAAGAGATAAAATAATAAATCCATTAGAGGAAGAAAGGACGAGCTTGAACTACATATTGAAACCCTGGCTGGCTGCAGTGGTACACACCTGTAATTCCAGCACTTGGGAGGCAGAGGCAGGAGGATTGCCATGAGTTTGGGGCTAACCTGGGATACATAGTGAGTTCAAGGCCAGCCTGAACTGCAAAGCAAGACCCTGTGTCAGAAAAAAAAGAAATACTGTCTTAAAAAACAAACAGAAAGCTAGATTTCAAGAAACAGTATAAAAGTGAAATATCTTAGTAGAAATAATACAGGAAAGCTCTAAAGAGAATATTTAAAACTTGCAGCAGAGAAGGGGGAGGTAGCTCAATGGGATAGTGTTTGTCCAGCACATGCGAGGCCCTGCAAAACAGCAATTCTACTAAAGGAGAAAGGAATTCAGAGCATTGACAATTAGTCTCTCAGACAATTTCTCATCAACTTTACATGCCAGAAGATATCAGAGGTAGGTTTTAGGGCCAGGCATGCTGGCACATGCCTGTGATCCCACACTTGAGAGGCACTAAGGCAGAAAGATTGTCGTAAATTCAGGTCAATTTGGACTACATGTTGAGTCTTGTCTCCAAAAATGAAAGAACAGAGGCACAGGCTTGAAATCCTGTCACTTGGGAGGCTGAGGTAGGAAGATCGCCATGAGTTTGAGACTAGCGTGGGCACCACAGCAAGATCCTTCCCTGTTTCTCTCTGTCCTTCTCTGTATGAGTGAGTGTACATATGGAACTGGAGATGGAAACCACAGGGCTGCACTTAGCAAATTGCACATAGTAGGTAGTTTACTGCTGAACAGTACCCCACCTCTTTAGTTATTTTTTTTTGTTTTGTTTTACTGAGACAGGAACTCAGTATGTAGTTTATTTAGGCTGACCTTGAACTGATTCCATAGTAAGGAAACTTTCTCTTTATGTGCTTTGGTGGGGAGGGTTCCAAGACAGCAGGTATTTCTTCTTAGGTCTCCTGAGCCTAAGCAGCTTTGTCCTTAGACTGAGTCCTAGTGAAGAAGGAACAGGCCAGCTGTGCTTGGCTTTGATCAGTCTCACCTCATCTCCTGGGACTGGATCTTCTGCTATTCCAAGCAAGTCAGGAATGTTGGCAGGAAAAGAAAGACGAGTGACTGTGACAACCAGCAGTGTCACCCACACGTGGCAGGATGCACAGCAAAAACCTGACAGCGATTGAGTTTTTAATTTATAAGAGGAAAACTACAACTGTTAACTACATCATCAAGGAAGAATACACTAGAGGATTATTGCTAACTCACAACAAATTTCTGGCTTATTTCGGAGAAGGCACTATAGGAAATATATCTATGCTGATTGACAGTAATCACTACAGAAAAATAGGCAGGAAGATTGATTGCAAGTTCCAGCCCAGCCTGGGCTACATAGTGAGACTCTGTCTGAGAAAACAGAACAAACAATAAATAAATGAATAAATAAATAAGAGACATAACTTTCTTTTTCTTTTTTTTCCCCAGTACTGGAGATTGAAGCTAAGGCCTTCACACTGAGCTGCACTGTCTATTTATTTATTTGTTTAGGTTTTTTGAGACAGGGTTGTATATTATTCCAGGTTGGTTTTGAACTCACCATGTAGCCAGCCTGGCCTCGAATTCTCAGTGACCCTCCCACCTCAGCCTCAGAGTGCTGGGATTATAGGTGTGTGTCACCATGGCCAGCTACCCTCTTGTTCTGGTTTGAGACAGGGTCTTGGTAAATCAGCAGGCTAGATTAATCCTGTGATCACCTGCCTCAGCCTCCCTAATCCTGAGATTACTGTTGTATACCATCAGGCCCAGGAAGGAATAATATCTAAACCAAGAGGAAAAAAAATGCTGAAGGTGCCAGGTGTGGTGGCTCATGCCTATAATCCCAGCACTCAGGATGCAGAGGCAGGAGGATTGCTCAATTCAAAGCTTGGCCAGGCTACATAGTGAGCTCAGGGCCAGCCTGAACTACAGAGATCCTTGTGCTCGCTTCGGCAGCACATATACTGAACTACAGAGATCCTGTCTCAAAAAAAAATGGTGAAGGTGGTCATAATGTATCATTCCACTGAAAAGAAAGAAGTAGAAAAAAATGGGAAGATAGTAACAAATGCAAATAACCAAACTCATGTATTTTTTAAAACCAGACTATCAAAACAAAACAAAACAAAAACCAACCAAAATACTGGACTACTAAATTAGATAGAAAGTAAATATAAGGACTAGGAATGTAGTTTAGTGGTGCCCCACCTGCCTGGCAAGTATAGGCTCCTGAGTTTGATTCTCAGAACTGGCAGAAAAAAACAAAAAGTAGGAAATGCTCTGGCCCCTAGAGAGCAGAAACAAACTCCACAGAAGCCACATTGCCCTACTTCCTTCCTCCCTCCCTCCTTCGTAATCCAGGCTGGTCTTGAACTCACTATGTATCTTTGTTTAGTGCTTTGGCTTTTTTGAGACAGGGTCACACTGTGTACTCAAGGCTGGACTTGAACTCACTGTGTATCCCAGGCTGGCCCTAAACTCACAGCAGTCCAGCTTTAGTCTCTCGAGTACAAGAGTTACAGGTGAGTGCCACTGCCTTCACATTTCTAATCCTCTATTCCTTGCTGCATTTTCCCCTCCCCAATCTTTTCTGTCTGGCCTGTCTGCCCAGCTATTGAGATAGCTTTGTTTTTCAAGAGTCTAGAATCTAGACTCCTGCCTTAGTATAGACATATGTAGCAAATTAGTGACCCCTGCATCAAATTGGAGTTCTTTCTAGAGGGAGCAGGGCAGACACTCAGCAGATGGTGATATAGAGACCCCTAAACCTAGCTCTTCCCTCTTATACCTCAGAGCCAGTATTCCTTGGTTAGAGGCTCCCTGCCCCAGGGCCATGGGCCTGTGAGGCAGGCCCAGAGGCTGTATCTTCAGGGCGCAGTGTTCAAAAGTTATGTTTGTTTCTGTAGGACTTAACTGAAAGTTAGCCCAAGTCCCTGTCTCAGGTTAGAAAAGATGGCTAGGCTCTCACTTTCTGACTTCCTGGTTGTGAGTTATGGGCAATATCCAGGGTACCACAGTTAAGTTCATACTGGACTCCAGTCAAGGTTGGGTGTCTTGCCGGAGGACTGCCCAGACTTCCCCTGTACTAGGGGAGTGGGAAAGGCCTGAGTCACTTGGTGAGCTGGGAGGGTTATGTGGTGGGGGCCGGGGCCGGGGCCAGGATGTCGCAATATGGCGACTTCAGTTAACTGAGCAAACAGAGATGAAGCAACCACTTCTCAGGCACAATGAGGACAGGACTGGCAGAGTTTGAGCTGTGTGTAAGGAACAGGCATTCTGTCTCTTTCTCTGGGTAATGTCTAGCCAGGCATGGTGGGATACACCTGTAATGCTGATGTAGGAAAAATACAACTCCTGACCTGCTAGGTTTATGGTCTTATAAGACCCAGGAATGAAGTCCAGGACCAAAGGAAGAAGTTAGGAGAGTTTTATTGGAAATAAAAATAGCTCCTAGATTTACAGGAGGGTCCTGAATGAGTGACCACCCAGCCTTTTGCAGGGGGTAATTTATAAAGTCACAACATGGGTACAACGTGGGTCAAACCACAGTGAACCTATCAGATCACAAGTATAGCTGCTTAGCTAATATTGATGAAATAGAGAAGTCATGTAGCAAGGGTACGGGAAAGAACAAGAGGCATTTTGGGAAGAGATAGGTCAGAATATTCTGGTCACTTATTTGGTATGCCTACCTGGATTTACTGGACCAGGTGGTGCTAATTACGGTATAACCTCAAATTATTGTTTATCCCTTAGGTAGTAGGCCTGGTCACTGTATCTCCATCTGGAGGCCTGGCCTTCAGCTGTGGCTACAGCCACAATTCTGGTGTCTTTTTTTGTGCTGAGTTCCTTGAGGGTTTGAGTTTCTCAGATTGTAGGTTAATTTCTGTCTAATTCAGTTGTCTGCAATAATCCCAGCCCTGAGGGAGGCTGAGGGAGGAGGATTAAATTTGAATCTTCCCTGAGGAATTTAGCAAGACCTGGTCTCAAAAAAAAAAAAAGGTCTGAGGATGTAGCTCAGTGGTAGAATACCTCTGGGTTCCATCCTTAGTACCTCCCAATAAATAATAGTAACTGATTTCCCAGAGTACCTTCACCAGAGTTGGGAGTTGCCTCACCCCAGAAGCAGGAATTTGCTAGGGTGCTGGGATGGCAGGGATTGGGGAACAGGGAGGCGTTGGGTGTTGTACCCCAGTTGGTGGGGAAAGCCTGTTTGGGAGGTAGCGGGCAATTGTGGAGGCACTGGTCTTGAGTCTTCACTTCCGCCTGGCCGACCTGGTTCAGCTGTTGCGGGACTCCCGAGAATACTAAATGAGAGGCTAGCCCCAAACATGCCTGCAGCCTCAGAAAGCATCGCGCCCTTTGAGTCACTGTGGTCTGCTGCCACGGGAGTGAAGTCTGGATACACCCCAGGCTGTGTGTAGCAGATGGAAAGAGGTCCTTTACCCGCCAGTCTAGGGCTCGCCTTTGTGCTTCTCCAGCCCTCCCCAGCAACAGTCCCCACGCCCCACCCTCAGTGCCTTATTTTGACATTTCCTTTCTCTGCCTGCCAAGAAGGTTATGTTCAGCTGGGCTGATCGGAGGCTGTGCTATCTTGTGCTTCATTAGGTTAATTTGATGGCTGGTCTCCTGCTCCTGGGATCTGACAGAATGGTTCTGAAGCTACCGCAGCCTCCCCAGCAGTCTCTGCTGTTCTTCTTTGTTCCTTACTCTGCTCTTGTTTTTTTCCTTCTCTTTACCTGCAGGCCATGAGGGTCTCTTTGCACTTCTACTGTGTCCTTTTTCCGTGGGGACCACCCAAGCATATATCCCCCATTGGTGGAAGGCTGAGGAAGAGTGACCCACCCCCCCAGCCTTGTCCTGGCTTCCTCTTCCTCCTTCAGCCTCAGCAATTTGAGATTGACTGGCTTTTCATAGTATGACTGTCATTTCCATGGTCTTTCTAAATTTGTCAAATTTGTGACCACCCACCTCTTATAAGACCGTAGCGGACTGGGCCTGATGGTGTACACCTGTAATCCCAGTTCTTGAGAGGCTGGGGCAAGATGACCACAAGTTTGAGGACTGCCAGGTCAAGAGAGAGAGAGAGGGGAGAGTTCTTTTCTTGGAATAGGGTCTATCACTCTGTTGCCCAGGGTGACCTTAAACTCCTGGGCTCAAGAAGTCCTCCTGCCTCAGCCTCTCAGGCAGCTGGGACTGTAAGTGTGTGCCACGGGTCTTGGCTTGAGGGAATTAAAATATATGTATATAGATCATTGTCTATGTCTGTATCACTCAGGAGTCAAAGGCAAGAAGATAACAAGTTTGAAGCCAGTCTAGGCAACTTACCAAGAACCTGTCATGAGGAGATGTGAGGCCCTGGGTTCAATTCTCAGTACACATACACATACACACAAACTCTCTCTCTCTCTCCATGTCCCAGTCTCTTTTTTTTTCCCCTCAGTGCTGGAAATTAAACCCAGGGTGTTGGCACTGAGTTATATCTTCAGACTTTTTATTTAAGTTGCCTAGGCTGGTTTTAAACTTGCAATCCTTGTGCCTCAGCCTCTTTTGGAGCTGCAACTGCAAGTATGCACCAGTGTACCTTTGTTCTTTTTTTTTTTTTTGCTTTTTGAGACAGGGTCTCGCTTTGTAGTTCAGGCTGGCCCTGAGCTCACTATGTAGCCCAGGCAAGCCACGAACTCAGCAATCCTCCTGTCTCTGCCTCCCGAGTGCTGGGATTACAGGCGTGAGCCACCACGTCCAGCATTGTGGTATGCGGTGTTGATTGTTGGTGGGTGTGTCTCCACAC
>PVIC010039503.1:0-10275 GCA_004025085.1 Thryonomys swinderianus
ACAGGGTCTCACTTTGTAGTTCAGGCTGGCCCTGAGCTCACTATGTAGCCCAGGCAAGCCTCGAACTCAGCAATCCTCCTGCCCCTGCCTCCCAAGTGTTGGGATTACAGGCGTGAGCCACCACCCCCGGCACTGTGGTATGTGGTATTGATTGCTGGTGGGCATGAGTCACCACACCCAGCATTGTATGTGGTTACCGGATTGAACTCCGGACCTTGTGCTTGCGCGGCAGGTGCTGGAACCACTGAGCTAAGTCTCTGGCCCCTGTCATACATTCTTAACCTCATTTACACTTTCAGTTTTTCATACTAGAGAAATGATATGGTATTTACACATCTGTGTCCTATTTATTTCACTTTAGAGTATGACCCCCAGTAGTACATTTTCTACATGGTAGAATTAAAATCATGTCAGTCTTCTGCTCAAGACCTTTTGATGACTTCCCCTGATACTCAGGAGAAGCTCAGGTTCGTACATTCACTTCAAAAACCCAAACAATCCTGTGATGCTCTTTTATCTCTCAAAATCTCATTCAGTTTATTCTCTGTAACCACACAAAACTCAGTGTTTCTGTCAAGTAACAAGCACGCTTCATATCAGTTTCTGCACCTATTTTTCCTTTGCCCGCAGTGTTGTGGTGACATAGCCTTCCTTACCTGCTTTAGATTTTTGCTCCAGAGTTAACTATATTAAGGCCTTTGTGTTCTCCCTATTTAAAATATTGACTCTTACCTTTCACCCAAGCACTTCCTTGATCTCTCTTTCCATGCTTTAGCTTTCTCTAAAGCTGTTACCATTATCTGACAATTTACCATATTTATTGTATTACTACTACTGCTATCACTATTTTTTGGAAATATTTTTTCGTTGTCCTCTGCCTGCTCCTCTTCCTCCTTCTCCTCTTCCTTCTTTCTCCCTTCTCATTTTTCTTTCTCTTTGTCTTCTTCCTCCTCCTTTCTTTTTTCTTCTTTTGTGGCCCTTGGGATTGAACTCTGGCACTGAGCTATATTCCCAGCCTTTTAAAACTTTTGAGATAGGTTCTCGATAAGTTGCCTAGGGCTGGAGGGTTAGCTCAGTGGTTCCGGTGCCTGCCTCGCAAGCACAAGGTCCTGAGTTCAATCCCCAGTAACCACATATAATGCTGGGCATGGAGACACGCCCACCAACAATCAACACCGCATACCACAGTGTCGGGCGTAGTGGCTCACGCCTGTAATCCCAGCACTCGGGAGGCAGGGACAGGAGGATTGCTGAGTTCGCGGCGGCTTGCCTGGGCACCATAGTGAGCTCAGGGCCAGCCTGAACTACAAAGCGAGACCCTGTCTCAAAAGCCAAAAACAAACAAACAAACAAATAAATAAATAAGTTGCTTAGATTTGCCTCAAATTTGTTATCTTATTGGGCATAGTGATGCATGCCTATAATTCCAGCACTCAGCAGGCTGAGGCAGGAGAATCAGTGTGATTTTGAGGCCATCCTGGGACAGGAAGTAAGTCCAAGCCCAGTGTGGGCTACACAGCAAGATCTTTCCTCAAAAAAACAAAACAAGTGAAAACCCAATCTAAATTTAGGATCCTCCCTCTTTGCCCCTTGGAGTTGCTAGGGTTATAGATGTTGGCAATTGCACCTGGCTATATTCTGTATTTGTTTCTTTATTCTCTCTTCCTATTAGAATGTAAGCAGTAGAGATTTTAGTTTTGCTTTGTAGTTCAGGCTAGCTCTGAGCTCACTATGTAGCCCAGGCAAGCCTCGAACTCAGCAATCCTCCTGCCTCTGCCTCCCGAGTGCTGCGATTACAGGTGTGAGCCACCACACCCGGCACAGAGATTTTAGTATTTTGATCATTGTAATTTATGTGGGTCCAGAACAAAACCTGGTACCTATTAAGCACTCAGTAATTACTTTTTGGGTGAAACTACTAATATTCAGGATAGTATCATGGAAAATCCAGGAAACCTGAATTCTAGATCTGTTGCTAAGATTCAGTAACTTTGTGACCTTAATCTTTGTAAGTCCCAATGTTAGCATCTCAGTTAAGTGAGAAATTTCAGCATAGTTGGGTTTTATTTTCATTTATTTATTTTTAAATTTTTTTTCCAGTACTGGGGATCAAACTCAGGTCCTTGTGCTTGGGAGGTAGGCATGGTGCCACCTGAGCTACCTTCCTGGCTCTCATAGTTGGCTTTTAATACAAACCAGAATTTCATAACTGAATAAACTCTTGGAGACTTTCATGTAAAAGTAAGGCTATTTAATTATCAAGGTAAAAATTTAGAACAGTGTCTGTTACTATTAGGAGTATGGATGTGTTCTATGATAGAACCATGCACTGCTTTCTTGAAGCATCTATGAGTTGTGGGACTTGAGGTTACAAAGTTAGCAAGCCAAAAGGAAGACCCTACCTTTGAGTTGCTATTTGAAGATAATTAACTTATCAGAGAAAACAAATCATCTTATTTTGAAGTTTTCTGTTTTATTGTCTAATATTTGGGAAGTATCTTGTTTCCCTCATTTCTCTTTTTTTGGGGGGAGGTGCTAGACATTAAACCCAGAGCCTTCATATTGAGCTATACCACTAGTCCTATTTTTAAAATTTTGAGACAGTCTTAATAAATTGCTAGGTTGCCTAAGCTGGAACTTGATGTCTTCCTGCTTCAGCCTCCCAAGATACCACTGCACCTGTCTATATTTTGGGCTTTTTTTCCTCTCTCTCTTTCCCATTGTGAGTTTTCTATGGTTGCTTCTGTATAAAGTGCTAAAATGTAAAAGTGACTTCTCATATATTAAAGACATTGTAGGAGTGTGATCGTAACATGTATATAAAATGTATCAAAATCAGTTTAACAAAACAGGATTTAGATTCCTTAATAATATTTAAATAATTTAATTATGCTTGTTAGTTTAACTTCCTTTCTTGGAAGATATATCGTAATATCCAGTGGACTTTTGAGAAGAGTATAAACTGTCCTAGCCAAGGTTCCCCTTTATGTCCCATCTATAGCAGGGTTATATACTTATTCTGAGCATTGTTTGAGAATCCTGTGTTCCAGGAAAGCTTTTGGTTTGCATGTGACATAGAATTAATCTTTTTGAAATACAAATATATAGAGTTCTTTTTTTAAAAAAAAGTAGAGTGACTTCCTTTTTTTTTTTTTTTTTGCATTTCACCTTTTGAGGTTGCCTTTGAATTTACTATGCTTGTAACCCTGGTTGGTCTCAAATAGGAGATCTGAGCTGGGTGTGATGGCACACACCTGTAGTCCCAGGATTCTGGAGGCAGAGCTGGAGGATTGCTAGGAGCTTGAAGTCAGTTGGAGTTTTACAGTGAGTTCAGTGCCAGCCTGAGACCCTGTATTAAAAAATAAAAAACACACAATCCTCCTACCTCAGCCTCCCAAGTGCTAAGGTTATAGGTGTGCTACAACACCCAGCCTCAATTTTAGATTTGCATGTCTTAATTAATTATGCATAACCATTTTATTTTGAAATAATTGTGGATTTACATGCAGTTGTAAAAAAAACACTGAAATCCCATGTGTTATCTACCCAGTTTCTCCTGTAGTAACAGTTTGTATAACCTTAATGGAATACCACAATATTTGTGGGCTTCTATATCCAGCTCTTCCAGATGCATGGCAGTTCTCTGACCATACCCAAGTCCTTCCTGTTGCTCCTCTTAGTTTTTCTAATATGTCTTTGTACTAAATTTTTTGTCATCAGTCCTTAGCTTTAATACTGCAGTTAAAGTTTTGTATTTTATTTTTCTTCTTCAGCGGCTATGTGACTATGTGTGTGACCTTCTCTTGGAGGAATCCAACGTTCAGCCAGTGTCAACCCCTGTGACAGTGTGTGGGGACATACATGGACAGGTAACAAAGATTTCATAAAGGAGTCACAGGTTCTTTACCCTCCACAGGTTTTGTCTCTACTTATGCTACAAAATTCAAACAGTGATTGCAGATAAATCTACCTAGTTCCTCAGTCTTTGTAATACTAATGATTCCTGGTTTACTGTTGTAGTGAATGAAAGCAGTCACATTATTCAAGAATTCTGTTGACACTTGCGAAGTGAATATGATGTTGAGTTATTAGTGGGATTTTTCTTTTTTCTTTTTTTTTTTTTTTTGAGACAAGGTTTCTCTTTGTAGTTCAGGCTGGCCCTGAGCTCACTGTGTAGCCCAGGCAAGCCTCAAACTCAGCAGTCCTCTTGCCTCTGTTTCCTTTGCCTCCAGAGTGCTGGGATTGCAGGCCTGATCCACCACGCCTGGCTGATAGGAAGTTTCTGAAATACTTATGGATTTCTTTTCTGTAGCTCCTTTTGTCAAGATGCTTGTTCCATGTAGGGTCCTGGAATCTGATTGACTCCCTGGCTTGTTATATTTGGTTTTAGACAGTTTTATTTGATTCATTTTTACATATTTTATTCATGTCATATATTGTTGAAGTTTTATCATTTCTTCTAGTAGAAAGAGATAGCAAAAAGATTCAAAAGAAGTAAAATTGTCATGCGCTGTTTCATAGCAGTCACTGACATAATGAAATAAAAGGAATTAACTCACTTTTTCATCTGCTAGGTTTTTGTTTGTTTATAAGAATTTCCAGGGCCAGAGATTTAGCTCAGTGGTTCTGGCACCTGCCTAGCAAGTGCAAGGTCCTGAGTTCGATCCCCATTAACCACATACCACAGTACTGGGCATGATGGCTCATGCCTGTAATCCCAACACTCAGGAGGCAGAGGCATGAGGATTGCTGAGTTTGAGGCTTGCCTGAGCTACATAGTGAGCTCAGGGCCAGCCTGAACTACAAAGTGAGACCCTATCTCACACACACAAAAAAAGATTTTCCGGCTAGATATGGTGCCATATGCCTGTAATTCCAGCATTTGGAAAGTTGAGGCAAGAGATAGGACAACCTGGGCTACATAGTGAGTTCAGAGCTGGCCTGAACTACATAGTGAGACTCTTTAAAAAAAAAAAAAAGAATTTCCAATCAGGAAACAGAAGGAGTATACCATATCATTAGACTCTATTCCCAGTATTTGAACTTCATATGTATTTGTAGAGGTTTTTCACTTAGAATAAAAGCTGAGGAGATCAATCATAGCCTACTCTATGGGTACAGTGTAGTTGGAATCACAATGCAAGAATACATTGTGATAAAAAAAAGTGCAGGAAATAAGATAGTTATTTCAAATAGAATACTGGTATTGTAAATATTTGAATTTATAAGGGAAAAATTATAATTTCTTATAGTATTTATGAATGTTATTGGGCTTACTGTCTTTATAATTTTCCTGCTTTAAATATGACTGTGTATGGCCCTGATTAGGGACTGTTCTATTAATAAAGTTCTATTTTGGCTATACAACAGTGTTTTTCATCTGCTCCTCCCCCTTCCTGGATGGTGAGGTTATAGTCCAACATCTGCATGTCATCATCTGCTTCCAAGTAGAGGCCCCATTATGTCATCTTTGACCTGTTAATATTGTTCTTTTTTATGTGTACATGCTCCCAAACTATAATGAATATTTCTGTTTTGCTAACATAAAAGATAGTTATATGAGTTGTGTTTCCTTGCATTAAAATTCAAGGGCTACTTGTGTTATCAAATACTTTTGTTTGTACCAGGGATTGAACTCAGGATCTTGCACTTGTGAGGCAGGCTGTATGTAGAATCACTGAGCTAAGTCCCTGTCCCCAAAGGATTTTTCCATCTGTGAATTACAATCATAATTAAATTTAGGAAGTCAGAGACAACCTCAGTCATTTCTGTATTATGTATCTTCAGTCCAGTGTACAATTCTTGCTAACATTTATTTTGTGTCTCAAGGTCAACAATGTACTTTTTTCACCAGTTCTGTGTCAAGTTATTTCAAGAATCCTATGAAATGAAGACTGAATGTAAAGAATGAAAATGACTAACAAACTGAAGAATTAACCCAAACTTGTATAGCACTAAGACACAGAACTGAGATTTGAAATTCTTTTGGGTTCCTTTTGTACATGTTAATTTAAAACTACCACCCATCTGTGAACATTGTTTCTTTTATACTTGACTCTTAAAAATAATTATTAATCAGCCGGGTGTGGTGGCTCATGCTTGTAATCCCAGCACTCAGGAGGCAGAGACAGGAGGATTGCTGAGTTCGAGGCTTGCTGGGCTACATAGTGAGCTCAGGGCCAGCCTGAACTACAAAGCGAGACCCTGTCTCAAAAAAAAAAAAAATTGTTAATCAGAACTGTGGGACTGATTAAATCAAAGAGATGTGCTTTGGAATTTGCATAGTTCCTTCCCCATGGGCAGTTCTGAAATTGTAGGATTGGGTTTTGATCATGAATGGATATACTGGCAAGTATGTGGTGCCAAGGAACACGAAAACAGCATTATCTAGGGCAGGGATTACATACTGACTTTCAGTTAGTACACAAGTGTGGCCTGTAGACCCTCAGGTGGTACAAAAGCTGTTGGAGAGTAAGACTTTGGAACCTCTTTCATCAGTTCATTCTAACACACAATGTGTTTTCATATTTGTTGGATACTGAAGAAAGTCAGTTTATTCAAGGAAAGGTATCTGTGTACCTTTTTGAGCCATAAACTGAAGAAGCTGTTTTTTTAATTTTAATTTTATGTTGTTATTTTATCTTTTTTTTTTTTTGCTTTTTGAGACAAGGTCTCGCATTGTAGTTCAGGCTGGCCCTGAGCTCACTATGGTGCCCAGGCAAGCCGCCGCGAACTCAGCAATCCTCCTATCTCTGCCTCCCAAGTGCTGGGATTACAGGCGTGAGCCACCACACCCGGCATTGTGGTATGCGGTGTTGATTGTTGGTGGGCGGTGTTGATTGTTGGTGGGCGTGAGTCTCCACACCCAGCATTATATGTGGTTACTGGGAATCGAACTCAGGACCTTGCGCTTGTGAGGCAGGCGCTGGGACCACTGAGCTAACCCTCTGACCCTGTTTTGTTTTTTTGAGACAGGGTCTCACTTTGTAGTTCAGGCTGGCCCTGAACTTACTATGTAGCCCAGGCAAGTCTCGAACTCAGCAATCTTCCTGCCTCTGCCTCCTGAGTGCTGGGATTACAGGGGTGAACTACCATGCCTGGCACTGTGGTATGTGGTACTGATTGCTGGTAGGTGTGATTCACCATGCCTGGTGTTGTTGTATGTGGTTATGGGGGATCAGTACCTAGTGTTTGCTAGGCAGGAGCTGGAACCACTGAGCTGAATCTCTGGTCCAACTGCTTATTTATTTATTTTTAGCACTTTTTTTCTGTGCAAGAATATTTGTGCATATGTTATCATGAATACATACATGAGAATTTCCTAGGTACAGACATACCTAGGCCATTGTTTGGTCATCTTCACTTATACTGTATATTACAAGATGGCTTTCCAAAGTTGTAGCAGTTGGTATTCCCACCAGAAATGTTTGTTTGTAGTACTTTTTATCTCATTGCATGTGATATCATCACACTGCTAAACTGTCATCAGTTACATACCTATGAAGTGGTATATATTAATATATTTTAAAATATATTTGGATTTTCGTAATTACTATTAAGGCTGTTTATTAGCTCTGGGTTCCCATCTTTGTAAATTGTCCTTTATAATCTTGTCCTAATTTCCTTTGGTTGATCTTTTTCTTATAACCTATTGATAGATTGATTGATTTAGAGGCAGGTCTCACTGTGTAGTTCAGGCTGGCTTTAAACTTTCTGTGCAGCTCATACTGGCCATGAACTTGTGGCAGTCCTCCTGTCTCAGCCTTCTGAGTACTAGGATTACAGGTGGGCACCACCACTCCCTGTTATAGAAAGGTTTTGTGTCTGTGCGTGCTTGCATGCATGGGATTGAATTTATAACCTTGCACTTGTGAAGCAGGCATTGAACCCACTGAGCTAAATCCCTAGCTCTATAGACAGTTTTTATGTGAACCCTCCATATGGTATGCTTTGGTACTGCTATGAAACTGTTTGAATTTGGTATTCAGTACATTGTGATTTAAAATTTGTCTTCCAGCTGGGCGTGGTCTTTCACACCTGTAATCCCAGCACTTGGGAGGCAGAGGCAGGAGGATTGCTGAGTTCAAGGCATTCCTGGGGTACATAGCAGTTCAGGGCCAGCCTGAACTACAAAGCGAGACCGTGTCTGGAAAAAAAAAATTGTCCTCTACATGATTGTTTAGTACTGTATGTACAAGCTAGAGCTTGTCCGTTTTGGTTGCCTTGTGGTTTGCTATCCTTTCCAGCCACCCACCTTTTTTTTTTGTGAGACAGGCTCTTGCTTTGTAGTTCAGGGTGGCCCAGAGCTCACTATCTAGCTCAGATAAGCCTCAAACTCACAGTAATCCTCGTGCCTCTGCCTCCCGAGTGCTGGGATTACAGGTATGACCCACCATGCCTGGCACTGTGGTGTGTGGTAGTGATTGCTGGTGGGCATGAGTCACCATACCCAATATTGTTGTATGTGGTACCGTGGATCAAACTCAGGACCTTGCACTTGTGCTGTAGGCACTGGAACCACTGAACTAAATCCCCGGCCCTCTGGGCCTTTTTTATAAAACACTATTTTTATTGGAGATAATGAATGACAAACCGTGAGTATTCAGATTTGGCTGTTTGGCAGCCTTTTCTTTTGTTTTTGTGGTACCAGGGATCAACCTCAGGCCCTTATGCTTTGAAGGTAGGTACCAGTACCACTTGATCTAAATTTCCTGCCACATGGTAACCATTTTTTAATTTTTTTCATGAGACAGGGTCTCACTTTGTAGTTCAGGCTGGCCCTGAGCTCACTATGTAGCCCAGGCAAGTCTTGAACTCAGTAATCTTGCCTCTGTCTCCCGAGTGCTGGGATTACAGACTTGAGTCCTCACACCCTGCACTGTGGTATGGGGTACCAGTTGCTGGTGAGCGAGAGTCACCACGCCCACCCAGCATTGTGGTATGTGGTTACTAGGGTTCATATCATGGAACTTGAGTTTGCAAGGCAGACACCGGATCCACTGAGCTAAATCCTTGCCCCCATGGTAACCATTTTTATTAAAGTGCAGGAAATAAGATAGTTATTTCAAATAAAATGATGGTATTTATTGCAAATAATTGAATTTATATGTGAAAAATTATAATTTTTGAAAATTTGACTCCATTACCATGTGAAAGTTTCTGATGCATTGAAAAGCTTTCTGATAAGGTGATGATGATACTAACATACAGGAGTTTTTCAGTATCCATAAGGAAATGTCACTTCCATTTTTCAAATGACCAGTGTTTTATTCATTTGAGGTATAAGGAATACCAGTAATTTTTTATTTTTTATTTTTGGATACAGGATCTCACCATGTAGCTCAGGCTGGCTGGCTTTGAACTTACTGTGGTAGTCCAGGTTGGCCTTGAATTTGCAGTGGTCTTCATGCCCATCTTTCCAAGTTGCTGGGATTATAGGCATGCACCACTACTGATTTGGTGTTTTGAGACAAAGGCCCACCATGTACTTCAACCCAGTCTGGAACTCACTATGTATGTAGTCCAGGTTGTTCTCAAACTACAAATCCTCTTGTTTTAGTATCCAGAGTGCTGGGATTATAGGAATGTATCATTATGCTCAGCTTCATACTAATTTGTTTTACATAGTAAAATGGTATAGTTACGGTGTAGTTTTGTGTACTATACAACTTATCCATTTTGCTGCATAGTTTTCATTGCAGTCATTATTCATGACTATATGAAGTCCTTGAGTTGATAGATCACAATTTAAGATGCGTCATGAGGTTGTTTCTTTTATTGTAAATGATTTTATATCACATTTTAAAAAATAATTTGATATATTTGCCCCTCTTAAAATATGATCACAGAAATAATTACTGGGCCAGAGCTTATAAACATTATAATATGTTTTGAACTGTTTTGTTAGATAGCTTCCAATAGAAGATGAAGAGCAGAGGATATAGCATGCATCTGCATTCCCAGCACTCAGGAGCCTGAGGTGGGAGGATTGCTTGAGCACAGGAGGTTATGTTTTTTTGTTTGTTTGTTTTCCCCAAACCAGGAATCAAACTCAGCATGTTGTACTTGCTAGGCAAATTGGTGCCATGAGTTACATTGCCCAAGCTCAGGAGTTTGAAAACAATTAGGCAACATAGAGAAGTTCTGTTTCAAAAAACAAACAAAAAAGGTGATACATATTATAAAATAATGTACATATTTTTACTGCTCAGACTGTTCATATACATATGAAATGACATGTGATACACACACCATATGTATATCCATCAGTGGTAA
>PVIC010039504.1:0-17100 GCA_004025085.1 Thryonomys swinderianus
GGGAGAGGGAGGGAGGGAGAGAGGGAGGGAGAGAGAGAGGGGGAGAGGGAGGGAGATCAGGGAGAGGGGGAATATCCCCTTCTTTTCTTAGCACTGTAGCACTAATTGTCAACGGCCCAAATTACTACTGAGAGTCACACTGTCTGTGGAGCCCCGTCATTCATCACTTCACACTGTTTCTGAGGGTTGATTTGAGGAGGGTGGCAACACCCAGCCCAGGCATTTGTGTTTTGTTTCTGTGGTGCTGTCGAGGGGGTGGAAGCGGGGGCAGTGCTCCCTCATATGTAAATCTGCACCCTGCCTGTTCCCAGGGCTGCCAGGTTGAGGAGCATGTGGGTTGTGATCCTTTTGTTCCTCTGGTAGAAAGAAAAGTGCTTGTGGTAAAAATAGTGTTTTAAAGACTTTAAAAAAAAAGTCATGCCACCGAATTGCTGATGACACAGGGGTTGTTTCCCATCTGTGGCACCTGAAGAGCTGCAGCCAGACCTGGAAAGGCTGAGGTACCTGTGTGTACCCCGGAGCCCTCCTTGCCCTGGATTCCCCTCAGTGACTGTGTCTGGGGAGTGAGTCCAGGGTTCCCACCTCTTTATCTCATTTACTTTTATGATTTAAAGAAAATTCACTTGCTCAGGAAATTTCCCCGGAGGCAGGAGACACTGCCTGGGCTTATTGCTGCAGGCTCAGCTCGCCGTGTCTCTACCTGTTTCTTAACACGTTTTAAGTCGTCCCTCAAGGCCTGCTTTTGTCACTTTCTGGAGCCTCAGCTCCTTTGGTCTCCCCTCTTTGGTTCCCTCCTCTTTTTGTTGTTACCTAAGACTTTCAGAGGTGGGCTTAATCGTCCCTGTTCCTCTTTCACATGCTTTTGCTTATTTTACTTTCAGCAGCACTGTCTTCATCATTTGAAAACGGTAACTGTTTTAGCTCTGTCCAGTAAACTGAACTATAGAGGCTTGTTTGGAAAACAACCTCTCCTCCCCATGCTGCTGAGAAAGGGTGCACTGGGAATGCCAGCAGGCTGTGCCTCACCAGGCTTTCATCTCACTTCCTTCATTTATTGAGGGCAGGAACTAGGTCTTAGCAGGCTAAAGAAAATAAAATTGAAACCCCTGGGACTGGGTAGAAATCTTGCCTTCTGCCACCTTGGATTGGCCATCTCCAGACGTGGCAACCTCTTCCGAAGTTCAGGTGCTTAATCAGCGCTTGCTGCTCACTCCTGACCTTGTAGGACCGGGGAAAGTGAGGGGAGGGAAGGCACCCGGCAAACCAGTCACATGGCTCCAGGGGGTGCTTCTTATCGATAAACCCCTAGTGACTTCCCACCCAGTGCTTGTCTTCCGATGCTTTTAACCTTAGGGACAAGGAGAATGAGATGCTGAGATGGCATGTCACTTGCTCAACAACTCACTTGGTCTAACTCATATGGTCATAGCACCAGTGTTCAAGTCTATGTTCAGCCACCTACAGTGCATGATAGTGCTGTAGTCATTTAGTTTCTCATTTAGCTGTCATGTTTGCAGCTTCCAGGACTAGATTTTAAGGAATTTTGCCCAAGATTAGTGGAAGAAGTGAGTAAAACTACATCTGGCCTTTTGTCTAAGCCACTGAAGTGTATTAGAGAAAAGGATCTTTGGGGAACTGATGGGGTGATAGTGATGGTTCCATTACTTCTAACTTAAAGAGTTCAGTGATCTGCTGGGAAAGGGCAGCAGGGCTAGGGGCTCTGAGTGTGTATCAAGCACAGTGTTTCTATATAGATTGAACATTTTAGGTCTTGATTCTTGGGAAACCTGATGGAAATTATTGAGGGAGAAGTGGCATATATCCTTGCTATGGACTATGTTAGAGTCCTAACATGTAGCATCTCATGGTGACTGTATTTGAAGAAAGGTCCTTTAAAGAGCCAATAAAGTTTAAGTAAGAACATTACAGTGTTAAGGTAATGTTAGCATTACATTAATATCATTGATGTCTTTAAGACAAAAGAGATCAGGAACATACAATACAAATGGAAGACCACATGGGAACACAGGGAGAAGGTGGCCATCTGCTACATAAGGAGGGAGATTCAGAAGAAACTAATCCTACCAGTATCTTAATCTTAGATGTCTAGCCTCCAAAACTGTGAGAAAATAAATGTTTTTTAAGCCACAGTTGGTAGTTCTTTGTTACAGCAGCCCTACCAGATCAATACAGTCTGTATTAACCAGGGTTTCCCAGAGAAATAGAATCAATAAGATACATGGAGATTTATCAGAGGGTATTTACTATGAGAGTCAGCTCATATAATCATGGAGCCCAACAAGTCCTATGACCTGCTGTCTGCAAGCAAAAATTGCAGGAAAGCTGGTTGTGTTGCATTAGTCATCTTTCCATCACTAGGACAAATATTAACACATGGAATTTAAAGGAAGAAAAGCTTATTTGGCTTATGGCTTTAAGTACATGGTTTTTCTAGCTCCAAGGCCAATGAAACCCTTCTAGGTCACATCCCCCAGTGACTCTCCTCTCCTGACCAGGCCCCGCCTCCTGTTGACACATTCAGCATCTCTGTGATCCAATCACTCTTCAAAATCCCTCCGCTGAACATGGCACTTCTGGGGGATATTTTAGATCCCAGGTACAAGGAGCCATTCAATATGAATCTGAAAGCTTGTGATCCAGGAAACTGATGGTGTAACTACCAGTCTGAGGTTGAAGGCCAGAGGACTGGGGCTGTGGTACTTAGTGTACATACTAGAGTTCTCACCCTTAAGAATCAGGAGCTCCACGCCGGGCGTGGTGGCTCATGCCTGTCATCCCAGCACTCGGGAGGCAGAGACAGGAGGATTGCTGAGTTCAAGGCTTGCCTGAACTACAAAGTGAGACCCTGTCTCAAAAAAAAAAAAAAAAAAAGAATCAGGAGCTCCACATCTGAGGGTAGGAGAGGTTAAATGTGCCAGTTCAAAGACAGGTGGAAATTTGCCCTTTGTACTATTAGGATTGTTAATAAGTAGGAGGATGTCCGCCCAGTTTAGTAAGGCTGTGTCTTCCTTACTCTATTCACTTATTCCAATGTTGACCTCTTCCAGAAACACCCTCCCAGGCACACCTAGAAATAATGATTTACCAGATATTTGGACATCCTTCCACCTACACAAACCAACACAAAAATGAGCCGTTACACAGCCCTTCTAAGCCCTTCCTGGAGATTTCAGTGCTGCATGGTGGGCCTGTACCCTGAGGCCTCCTTCCATCATGCCTCTGAGTCACTTGGGGAGAAATAAGTTAATATTCCTTGTGTGCCTGAACTCCCGGCAAATAAAAGAAATGCCAAGGGCCTGTAGAATTCCTAAGTCTTGGTGGAAAGGGAAGGAATCATTTAGGGGAAAGGAAGAAACTTTGTCCTGGGAAGGGTGTGCCAGTTACAGGAGTCCAGGGTTTGGAGTGTGTGGAGTCCAGAGCCATGGGACAGGAAGATGAGCAGCCATAGAGAAGAGATCAGCAGGGACAAGAGATGATCAAAACGGAGCTGAAAAGCTATTTTTATCTAAATTCCTTATTGTTCCTGTGGATGTGGATCCTAGGGAAACAAGAGGTGGGGCAGATGTGCTCACATGCTCTTTCCGAGGATTATCTGATTCGGTTCTCTGCCCTCCTCATACCTGTTGTCTGCTCTCTTGTCACGGCTACCACGGAAAGTACGGTATTTTTCAAAGTCCATGTTGCTCACCAGCTTGTCCTCCACCAGAAAAGCTCACTGATAAGGTCAGTTGTCCTGCCCAAGGTGAATCTTAACAACAAGTGTATGTGTTTGCCTGTGTCTCTGTCAGCATACGCCATTTCAGTCTCATGATCGCACTTCCTCCTCAGTGCCCAGGAGAAGCAGGCTGCTGTCACAGAATGCACTAAGGGATTTGGACTAGGACCCGCAGCTTGAAATTCCAGCCCTGCCAGTTACTGCGTTTTACTTTGGGTAAGTAAGAAATAGTCAAAGTTTCCTCTGTGAAATGGAGTTAATAATGTGTCTTTTTATTAAGATGAAAAAGGCTTTTGGACACATGAAGTTTGGGGTAAACTGGAACAAGAAGTTTTTTTTTCCCACACGTTTTATTTCCTTTTCTCAGAAAATGACCTTAGGCAGCACATACTGCTAGAGGAATATAGCCTGACAGCTGTCTGTCAGACACGGCCCTTCGCGTCCCTCCAAGGACTTCCTCAGCTTCCCTTCCTTCGTGTCTAATTCTGCCTTCAGAAAAGACTGTTCCCAATAAAATACCAGCTCTGCGTTTTACCAGATACATGAAAGCCCATACACTGCAACTTTCTGTACGAATTAGTCAGCGTTCTCTCAGCTGAAAGGCAGTACTCAGAGCAAATTCGTTAGTGCATTCCAGAGGCACAGGGTTTGCAGGAAGACAGTGAACCACTCCGAATGGGGGAGTTTAGCTTAGTGGTAAGTGCTCGCTTGGCACGTGTGAGGCCTTGGGTTTCACGGTGAGTACTAGAAAAATAAAAAGGAGGTGTTTCAAATTGCCAAACTCCTTCTACTCTATTTGTAGAATTAGTGGACTGGCCCAGTTTCTGGTAACTCAGTGCTTTGTATGTAAATCCGGAGAAAAGGACTCACGTTTCTTGCCAAGACATTATCAGACAGAATTTATGAGCTTTTCAAAGGTCACTGTGAGAGAACCAGAGGTGTGTGCTTTTGGAAAGCTAAGCAGGTTAGCCTTGCTGTGGGTATCAAGGTATCACAGTTGTTCGTGGGAAAACATTTGGAAGGTGTTTCAAAGAATTTCATCCAGTAGGATAATTAAATTTGTCTGAGAGCTTCAATCATTTTACTATTCAACAACTTTTAATTGAGGTTCTACTATGTGCCAAGCCTTGGGATCATGTCTGTAAACAAGAAACACATTTTTTTTTTCCCCAGGAGCCTACACACTAGTGCATATGTGGTTTGGGGCTCAGCAAAAACAGATAGAAAACGGCAACATTACAGAAGGTGACAGAAAAGCATGAATCATTTACTTGAGTACCACTTTTCACTTTTGTCCTGGTCTTCTTGCTGTGCATAGAGGAAGTTGCAGCATCTGCTGTTTTGTCTGCACATTGTCCAGAACCTCTCTAGCCCAGTCATGCACTGAGGAATGAATTTTCTAGCCTATAATTGACTGCATGTATGACAGGAGTCCTGTAAGATTTTAATAGGATTTTCAGGTAACGCTGTCATAGCCATGATATAGCCACTGAGAAGCATATTATGTATGTGCTTGTAATGGTGCTGATGTAATTGTATCTACTGTGCTACCAGCCCCTTGCGAGGGTAGCACATACAATTATGCACAGTGCATGATACTTCACAAAGAAGACAAACTACTGTTACTAGTTTACTTACTTACTGTACTATATGTTTTACTATTGTTTTAGAATGTACCCTTTCTACTTACTAAAAAAAAAAGTGACTGTACTCCCAGCTACTCAGAAGGCTGACACGGGATCACAAGTTTGAAGATAGCGTGGGCAACTCAGTGAGATTCTGTTTTAGAATAAGAATTTTTCTTTTAAAGGCCTGGGATGTAGCTTAGTGGTAAAATGCTGGCCAAGCAAGCATTGGACCTGGTTTCAATTCTCTGTACTACAAAAGAAAAAAGAAAGTTAATTGTAAAATGTAAAACTATCACTGGCTGGTATGGGTTCTTAGCCACATAAGAGGCAGAAGTTATATGTGGGCTAATTTCAAGCCTGAACTATAATGAAACTATTACAGGAGTGAAGCATGGACAGCAGTAATGGCTGTTCCACAGACAAACAGCCTCGCACAAGGGAGCAAGGGAGAGGAGGGAGTTAGTTGGCATAGATCTCTTCTCATTTGCCCATATATTGCTTCCTCATTTCCAGGAGTGCATTCACTTGCTCCCCTGATAAGACAGCTCCCCTATCCTACTTTGTTATACCAAGTGCCTGCTTGTATCTTTCAGATGTTTACTTCAACATCCAGTTAGCTCTGTGCCCAGTGGTACCCCTGGATCCTAGAGTCATGCTGTTTGGGTCCCTGTCTGTCTCTGTAGCTTGTTTGCCATGTGGCCACGAGTATGTGAGCACTCGCTTCACATTTCCTGTTCCTCATGATGCTACTTTCCATGGCCAGCAGCCTTACACATCTCATGTTCACTCTGTCTCTTGATTGTGTCAAGAGGCCACGTCAAATAAATGACCCGGACCTTCTAGGTTTGTGTAAATGCACTCTATCCTGCTTGCACAACCATTAAATTGCTTGCTGACACATTCTCCCCACCCTTAGGCATGGCTGAGCCGGACTGCTCCTTATTCCCAGTTCACAGCATAGGGAAGGCTGACCGCACCTGTGCCATCCATGGTATGATCACTCAACTTCAGGCTGAATCAGTTAAGCTCCCCACATACCGACCAAGGACTGATGTGGGTTTGGGATTGCCAGAAAAGATATAGATGCTTATTAATCAAATTTAAATTTAGAATTCAAGTAAATAGTGTCTTATACCAGTATGTTCCAAATATTTCATGTAACACACTCGGAGAAATTATTTATACTTTATGTGAAATTCAAATAGAACAGTACATTCTAACATTTTGATTTGCTAAATCTACCAAACCTATTCAAATGTTCCAGTGAGCCCTTTCCGGGATATTTCTTTAATGATTGGTAAAGAGGACCTCTTTCCCTATTAAGACTGCAAGAACTGCTTCACTCAGCTCTAAGAAGCCTTCTTGAGAAGGGAATTGGCCCACAAGGCTGAGCTGAAAGATGTCCCTGTAATGTCTTCATAGTCTCCGGCCCACTGTATGGGGAAACCCACCTTGTCTAGCTAGATAGTCTAGAGTTAACCCGTTGACACTGAAAGGGAAGACTCATCCAAAACATCCGGTGTGCATCTCCACTCTGTACTGTGGCTCCAGTTTCAACTGTAAGAGACCGTCTACTAAAATCTTCCCATTCCTCAAAGAGTTCCATGCAATTCCTCTGCCAAAAGCCTTTGTAGACTACCCTGAAATGTTTGCCCATGTGTTTCAAGTAGAATATACAGTTTATTTCTGTGTCCTGGAATATAATATGTCGGGTCTAGAGACCTGACTTATTTAAAATCCCTGAATGCTCTCTGGGCTTCAATATTCTCTAAACTATTTGAAGATCCAAAAACATTCTCAAGGAGATTTATCTACTAGACTGTGGGCTAAAGCAGGGGGCTGTCACCAGGAGCTAGTATGTTCTCTCTTGAAATGTTGGGGTACTTTGGAAACCCTTTGTCCAGGAGCCTTGGATTTGAGTCAAGACACAGTCAATAAGCTTCCCCTGGTGTGGAAGGGGGCTACTCAGGTGGCTTTGGTGGGAATGCAGTTTGAGTGCCATTGTTTCACCCTATCTGGAAGTTTTGCATCTGTATATTCTACCGAGAATCCATAAAAATAATTTTTAAATAATTTATCTGATCTAAACATGTGAAGGCTTTGTCTCATTATTATTCCCTAGACAATATAGTATAATATCTATTTCCATGTCAACTATATCATGCTAAATATTACAAGTAATATAGAGATAACTTGAAGTAGATGGGAGGAAATATATGCCATTTTATACAAGGGCCTTGACTGACCTTGAGTCTTGGTCTCTGTGAGGATACCAGAAGCAGCTCCCATGGAAACTGAGGGACAGCTGTACTCACATGAGCACTCTTCTTCTGTTTCCTTCTCTGTGAAATACCAAGATACAACAAAACTTAACATGTACATCCATCTCCATGGCTCAGTGAAGTAAAACCACACTGAGATTCAGGGAGGATGATGTATATTTGGGTTTCAGGGAATGTTTTACAAAATCCTCATGGTGTTTTTTAGAAGAAAGAAACAGAGAAACAAAGAAAAATTCTATCTAAGTTACAGAATATTGGTATAAACTTGTCCACAAGAACTCAGAAGAATTTGTAGGGGTTAAGTGCTGCCTATTGCAGGGCTTATTCTGGCATCCCTGCCTATTGCAGGGCTTATTCTGACATCCTGGTCTTTGTCAGCAATTGAAAGTAACTGAAGACATTCTTACCAACTTCTAGGTGACATAGAATTGTGAGAAATGAGTGATACATTGGAAGATGGAAATGAGATGCAAACCAAGTAAATATGCTATGTGTCAGAGGCACACAGACACATGCCCACAGTTCAGCTACACAAATGCAAGACAGAGATGTGATTCATGTGTAAAAGACATGGACAGTTTGTTTTGTGACAAATGGAGTATGAACACTCGCTGTCCAGAAAAGGAATGCAGTGCTAGCTTGTATTATCAGTTGTGTGGTTAATAGTTCAAAGCATAGGAGAGGTTTCTTTGCTATGCATAAAGTACATGCTTCTGTGACTACAATGATTATTAGGGTTCATCCTGAGGACATGAAAATGTGATGGAAAAGTGAAGAAATTACTCATTCATTTGGCCATTCACCTATGTATTCCTTTATTCTTTTAACAAACAGATTCAGGAAGCTTTAATCAGCAGTGACCTCAAATCCTTTTTGAAGCTATAGGGTATAAATAAATACATGGATGGAAATAATTACAATATACCAGAATCTGTGATCAAAGTGTGGTGTTCAGAGAATGCGTTAGTCAGTTTTGACTTACTATAACAGCAAATCTGAGATGATACACTTCAAAAAAAAAAAAAAAAAAGAAAGGTTTACTTTGGCTCACAGTTTTGAAAGTTTCACAGTTCCCCTGTGGGGAAGTATTACATTATGGTGGGATGTGGAAGAGGATGGGGGGGCTGGGTCCCATGGCCTATTAAGGGCTGCTCTAGACCCAACCATGTCAGAGGAAAGATAGAGCTCCTCCCCTCAAGAGTCCCAGGTGGAAGAGAAGAGAGTTCAGTAGACATTTCAGGTCCTCCTTGAAGAGGTAGGAGAGAAGATCTGGCTGGTAACAAGAGGGTAAAAAGAGAGAAAGACTCAGAGCATGGCAAGGAGATTCCAGTTCAGACCTTGTTTGTGCAGAGGCCTGTTTTTCATGTCTTCCAGTCAGGACACAGTTATGTTTCTCATCTATTTGTTGGTTCATTTATTCCATTTCATTTCTGCTCTTTAGTCAAGAAATAACAACTAAATGGATATGTCCTTCAATTTGGATGAATTATGGAAAAGTATGTGTGATTGTTTTTGTATATTGTGAGGTAAATGGTACTGTGCTATGTATCTAAATCAGTCTTGCTTTTTTGTACAATTGTTTTAAGAACCAAGCAAGTGTGTGAATATTTAGTCCATCTTCACGATTCATGGATTCTGCATTTGTGAATTTGTCTACTTGATGAAATTTATTTGAACCCCACAATCAATAGTTGCAGCCCTTGGGCTGGAGGGTTAGCTCAGTGGTTCTGGTGCCAGCCTTGCAAGCACAAGGTCCTGAGTTCAGTCCCCAGTGACCACATACAATGCTGGACGTGGAGACTCACACCCACCAGCCATCAATACCACATACCACAGTGCCAGGCGTGGTGGCTCATGCCTGTAATCTCAGCACTCGGGAGGCAGAGACAGGAGGATTGCTGAGTTTGAGGCTTGCCTGGGCTACATAGTGAGCTCAGAGCCAGCCTGAACTACAAAACGAGACCCTGTCTCAAAAAAAAAAAAAATAGTTGCAGCCCTTTCATGGTCACAAGCACAGATCCTGGAAAAATTTGAGTGGCCTAATAGCCAAGGCTTCAGTTGAGGAGCTGTAAGATGCTGTAATGCTTTCTTGTCTCTGCTCCCTTACTGCACATATGTGCCCTTTCTATAGGCTAGTTAGTGCTGAGTTTTACCATTATGTTCTTCTGGCAATTTTACTATGTATAAATGCCCCTAAGCACAGTGCTGAAGTGCTATCTGGCTTTCCTAAGCACAAGAAGGCTGGATGTGCCTTACAGGGAATACATACACTAGATAATCTCTGCTCAGACCTAAGTTACAGTGCTGTTGGCCATGAGTTCACTGCCAGTGCATCTACAATATGTGTTAAATCAGGGGGTTTTGAAAACACATACATATAAAATAAGGTTATGTATTGATTAGTTGGCAAAAATGCTGTGACCAGAGGCTCACAGGAACCTAACCCTCTATTTCCTCCAGTAACAATAATTTATGCTTTGCTACTTTGGTGTTGGCAGAGACTTTATAGAACAGATTTACTGTAACAAAAACTGACTGTACCTCTTTTTCCTGGGTCTTCAGTGTTCCACAGAACTAAATTTAGTCTTTATTTGTCCATTCCACTAGCACTGGACACTTAGGGTGTCTCCAACTCTCAGTTCCTATAAGGAAAGCTCTGAGAAGCATCCTCAAACATTTTCCCCTCTCAGACTATCAGGACAACTTCGTTGTAGGCATTTCTAAGATTAGAGTTTATTGGTCTTAGGTGGAGTATGTTTGACCAAGTACTATATTGCTCTAAAGAAAGGATGGCCATCTGTATATGCATAAGAAGCTATATGGCTCTTCAGCCTTCATCATTCTCCTGTCCCTGGAGACAACACCTGACACAATGACTTAAAGGATAAGAGGAGCATTTTGGCTCATGGTTGTCTTACGTGGCTGGCTGACTTCAAGGCAGAAGGGCCTGGCGGAGGGCTGAGAAGAAGACAGCTGCTCATATCAGGACACCCAGGAAGCAGAGAGGGCTGAGAGGAGCAAAGAGAGGAACTGGGGACAACAGTGCATCACTCAAGTTCAAAGTTATATTCCTTGATAATACAAAAATAAAGGGTTTCCAGGCAGGAGATTTAGTTCAGTGGTTCCGGTGCCTACCTCACAAGTGCAAGGTCCTGAGTTCGATCCCCAGTAACCACATACAATGTTGGGCGTGGAGACTCACGCCCACCAGCAATCAATACCACATACCACAGTGCCAGGCGTGGTGGCTCACACCTGTAATCTCAGCACTCCGGAGGCAGAAGCAGGAGGATTGCTGAGTTTGAGGCTTGCCTGGGCTACATAGTGAGGTGAGGGCCAGCCTGAACTACAAAGTGAGACCCTGTCTCAAAAATAAATAAATAAATAAGTAAATAAATAAAGGGTTTCCATTCAATGCAGAAATCCTATATAGAATTAAAAGGGAAATAAAAATTTGGGATATAGTTTAGATATTTAAATCATACAAGGAATTTTTACAAATCAGTTTTAGATAAACAGGGACCTTAATAGAAAAACATGACCAAAATTTAGAAATAGGCAGTTCACAAAACAAGAATCCAAAATAACTTGTAAATGAAGAAATGTTCATACTATTTAGCCAGAGAGAAATTAACAACTATAATTAACAGTTACTTTCTACTTGCCACTTTGGCAAAACTTAGAAAGCTAGACTGCTAGTTAAGGCAGGCATATGGTTTAGATCTAAAATGTTATGCCAAATTCTCTCTTGTATAAAAGGTGACTGGATCACAGGGGCACAATATTCTCTGGTAGATTCATCCATTAATAAGTACAGTAGCTGAGTAACTTTGAACTGGAGTCAGAAAGAGTAGATGAGGGCCGGAGGGTTAGCTCAGTGGTTCCAGTGCCTGCCTCGCAAGCACAAGGTCCTGAGTTTGATCCCTGGTTACCACATATAATGCTGGGTGTGGAGACACGCCCACCAACAATTAACACCGCATACCACAATGCTGGACGTGGTGGCTCACGCCTGTAATCCTAGCACTCGGGAGGCAGAGACAGGAGGATTGCTGAGTTCGCGGTGGCTTGCCTGGGCACCATAGTGAGCTCAGGGCCAGCCTGAACTACAAAGTGAGACCCTGTCTCAAAAAAAAAAAAAAAAAAAAAAGAGTAGATGATTTCTAGCAGAAGAGTGAAAGTTTAGGAGTCAGTTTCCATGTGAGGGGCCATATCACTGCAGAAACGGTAAAGGTATGTGATAATTATGGAAGCAAAAGATAAAATATGCTTAGCAAGAAAAATCGCCCAAAACCAACTTATTTTACCTGAAAGGCTTTGTGTTGATCAGTTTTTCTTAATTGTGACCAAATACCTGAGAAGAAACAGTCTAAAGGAGGGAAATTTTGTTTTGGCTCATGGTTCAGAGGTTGCAGTGCAGGGTCGGGTTCCAGTGCTGGGCGCCTGAGATTAGGCAGAATCTCATGGTGGCAGCTATGGCGGAGCAGAACTGCTCATCGCTTGGCAGCTGGGAGGCAGAGAGTGAGGAAAATAGCCAGACAGAAAAGGGCCAGGGACCAGATCTAGATGCAAAGATCATAGCCTTATGATCCATGGGGTTCACAACTTTCAACTAAGCCTCATCTCCTGACTCCAGTGCCTCTCAATAATGCCACCATATTAGAATTTCATGACGAAGTCAGAGACCTCATGATCCAATCACCATCCAAAAGCCCATTAGCAACCAAACCTTCAGCACAGTGAACTTTATTACAGATATCACAGTAACAACCACAACAGGGTTTTGTGTCGATGAGTGCTCAAACTTGGCTTATCCCCGAGAAGCAAGGCCCACTTGCAATAGGGATCGTCCTATTCTTCCAGAGAGCCATGTGCAGACTGAAAAATCATGAGGGGGGCTCTGTGGAATCACAGCCTTGATGGGCCCTGAAGTTTCTATCAGTTCTCAGAGCTTCAAGTCTGAATGGGATGGAATGGACAGGGGAAGAATTCACACCGAGGTTGTTCTCTCCCTTAGTCAACTATTCAACATCCCTACCTAATGCTCGCCTGGCTGGGAGGCTTCCCCAGATCTGTGAACAAGTAGCACTTCATCCTACTTGGAACCTGCCTTGGATCCCACTTACACAGGTACAACCAACAACCTCATGTTCAAGCCTTTTCTTTGATTCTTTTGTTTGTTTTAAACTGAAAATTTAATTTAGATGTCTAAGTGACTCTCTTATTTCTAGGTTCTGAGACTGGAGAGAGGTGAAAGGAAAGATGAAGATAAGGAGTTGAACAGACCCCAGTTGCATTATGAGATAGAAAGGAAGAAGACTTTATGTCTTTCATTCACTCATCCATTCATTCATTCACTCACATTGCACACTGGTGAGTATCTCTTCCATTCACACTGTCCTATCTTCACAAAGTTTGCAGCCTAGAGAGGAAAATGCCTGGGTAACATGAACACATTAATACTTTCACTCATCTTCCCCAGTTTGTGTCCTTTAAAACTAGTGAGATGAATAAGACGAATGCAAATTGGAATTAAATGCAAATACCATTTTACCTGTCATACTGGCGAATGTCCAGAAGCCTGACAGCAATTCTGCTGGCTCAGATGAGGGACAAAAGGCTGGGGGAAATGAGACTAATGTAGCTCCTGTTGAGGGGAATTTGGCAACATCAAGTCAAATGGACTTAGCAATCCTAGTGCTAAGAAAAAACCCCTACAAGAGTCTGGTGAAGATGAGGCTACCTGTTACCCTACACTTTATAATAGCAAAAGACTATATAAACAACCCAGAATGTCCTTCACTAGGAGACTGGTTGCAGAAATCATCAATCAGTCAAGCCCACACAATGGACAACTGTGCATTATAAAAAAGATCCCTTCATCCAGACTTAAAGAGGTCCCTAGGACACGTTAAGTGGGAAAACGAAATAGAGAATAGTGCGCCTAGCATTGTCTCTTGTGTTTTAGAACAGAAGAGAATAGTATACATGCTTATTATTTTTAAATTTTAATGGAAGTACATACACACACTAATATGTTTGTGTATGTAGGAAGAAGGGAACAAAGTGACAGGGAAGAAAATGTAAGTTAGGTTACCTGAATGAACCATATTTTACAAATTTCATTTTAGAGACAGCTAAATGTTTCATAAAACAAAATATAATTGAGATAAAACTAAGCTGGGGATGGTGGTACATGTCTGTAATCCAAGTATTTTAGAGAATGAATCAAGAAAATTGTTAAATTCCAAGTCAGTTGGGGCAACTTTGTGAGATTGTCTCCAAAAAAAAAAATTCTTAAATGGGAGGTGTAGCTTAGTGGGTAAAGCACTTACTTAACATACACAAGGCCTGGGTTTGATCCCTATGACTGGGGAAAAAAAAACTGTGATTCCCCAAATAGTAAAAACAAAGTAAACTAAGTAAGCCTGAATGTATAAATTTAGTGGGTTAGCTACGCAAAAAAAAAATTATTTTAGATGATTTAAAAACATAGCAATAAGACTATACCTGTAGTGGTATGTACATACCAAGTACTAAAAGTCACAAAGGCGCCTTAAAATTGTTTGCAAAATATTTTTACTAATTATATTAACAATGGAAATAATTTTGTTAATATGTTATCACTGACAGTATTACTATTGTTAGTTACAGCTGGTGTTCTTATTTTGAAGATACTTATATATAAATACATTATGTGTGTACTGTATATAACATAGTGTATGTAAAATACCTAACTATCCTGTATAGTATATTTATAATACAAACACAGTAAGATAAACCAAACAATTTATCCTAATAAAGTTAGACTGAAAAATGAAAATGTTCAGCATAAAAGTACATGTACCATAAAATTTTTTCTTAATTTTTCTCCCAAGCTTTATCCACTGGAGAGGTCTACAGACAGCAGTTCGCTTAGTAGTCATAAGTATTCCCAGTATCCAGATTCTGGTCTCAAAAGATCACTTCTCACTAAGAGGAGCCTGAGGCCTTTCAGAAAGAGCAGTTTCCACGTCAGGGGCAAAATGAACCAGAAGCATTTTTACCGTGCCAAGAAAAAAGAAAGTCAAATAACTCTGGAGAAGATTCAGAAGTCTTCTGGAAAAGACTACCTCTGGCCAAAGATAAAGCCATTTCATCATCAGCGAGATTAATAAATTTAATGGATTGAAATATACTAAACTTTTAAATATATACACATATTTTAAAAATCACTAACTTTACCCAACTTCGTTGTTTCCTTTGCAGGATGTTAGGAAATCATTCAGTGTTCTAAAAACTAGCAAATAGAAAAATCACATATCCTGTGTGTCCTGTATGAATCACTCCTCAGGGTAAGAAGTATGAAGGAAATTCTCCCTCTTTTCTAAGACTCCGGGCAGGAGCTGCGGTTTGCGTGTGAGTTTCCAGGCTGCTGCATCCTACTCCCACGCTCTGTGCGGCTTGCACCCCGGAAACCGCTTCCCAGTCTGGGGGATGGGATCCCGAGTCAGAAGTCTCAGCGGAGCCGTGCTTCCGCAGAAGGCACCAGGGATGGGTCTGCGCCGGCCTCCGTCCGCTGCTGGTGCTTCCTCGGCTGGCGGCAGCAGAACCGTCCCTGCAGTGTCCTCCCTGAGTACCGTGTGTCTGGCCTGGCGTCCAGACCTCTCCTTGCTCAAAGAACGTCGGGCAGCCTAGATAAGGGGACTACCCTGTTCCACTATGACCTCACCTCGGATAACTCCATCCAGCAAGTCTGTTTCCAAATGATGCCCCTCGGTGAGCTACGGAGAGTTGTGACATCAATATAAGAGTGGGTGAAGGGTACTATAGACCGACCTGTGAGAGAATGACAGAATTTCAGGCGCATCACTGTGTGATTCCTGATGAAATAACGGATCTGATCTGGGCAACGGCATCACTAACTGCTCGAACTGTCAAGAGAAAAGCAGGTGAAGAACTTTATAGCAAGGGAGTAGGTGAGAACTACATGCTGATGGATCTTACAAAGTAAAATTACTTCTTTTTTAATTAATTAAATTTATTTTAACAGTATAAAATTATACACATTAATGGAGTAACATAATTTTTCTGTACATATGTATGTAATGTAATCAATCAAACCTGTGATCCATCAAGTGTTTATCTTTTCTTAATGATGATAACATTCCAAACACTTCTGGATACATACAGTGCACAACTGTCATCTCTAGTCACCTTACTGTGAAACTGCACACCAGAACTTCTGACCTTTTCTGCATGCAACTCAGCACTCACCGATCAACCTTTCCCTACCCTCATTCTCTCAACTTGTTATTCTAATTGACAAATAAAATTATGTATTTAACACATGCACCACATTGTTATGGAATATTAAAATTGAATTAACTGCATTATCATGTATCATTTTTTACAATAGTTTTTTTTTTGAGACAGGGTCTTGCTTTGTAGTTCAGGTTGGCTCTGAGCTCACTATGTAGCCCAGGAAAACCTCGAACTCAGCAATCCTCCTGCCTCTGCCTCCCAAGTGCTGGGATTACAGGCGTGAGCCACCATGCCTGGCTAGATTTCTTTTTCTTGACACAGGATATCGCTTTATAGTTCAAGTTGGCCCTGAGCTCACTATGTAGCTCAGGCAAGCCTCAAACTCAGCAGTCCTCCTGCCTCTGCCTCCCAAGTGCTGCGATTACAGGCATGAGCCACCATGCCCAGCATTGTTGTATGTGGTAACCGGGGATGGAACCAGGGACCTTTCGCTTGCTAGGCAGGCACTGGAACCATTGAGCTAAATCTCCAGCCCTACAATAGATATCTTAAACTTGTTTAAATACAGATTTGTATCCCATGATAAATTGTAACATATGAGGAGCAAGCTAACATTAGGTTGTCTAAGATGGTTCCATAGGAAGGACAGAGCACTACCTAGGACACAATTGTGCCTCTTCCTGCTCCAAAGGAAAAGTCAGCCCTGAATTTCCCAAGTTTTTATCTGTAAACTAACAGCTTAGACTAAAGGTGCCAGTGCGGGTTGGATGTGTTAAATGACACATAGTGGATGCAGTCAGCAAAATCCAGCATGTGAGAAATTCTGTAGAATGAAAGACCTGGTTTCTGCCACACATTAAGATAACAATGTGAGGAGAAACTTCACTTCTGAAAACCTTATCAGCCAAGTTCCATGTAAGGACTAGGTCTGGGTTTTCCTTTGTAGGAAACCTCTGTTAAAAATGAAAATGTATAAGAGAAAATTCAAAAATTAGTGCAATGACTGGACACTTAATGATGCTAGTAAATTATTAATTATTAAATATAACAATATTTTTTATAATGCTTAAAGGCTTTGTTTTAAAGGATACTTTCTGAAGTATTTGTAAATCAAAAGTTATAATGTCTTGGATTGTTTCAAAATAATATAGGGCCTGCGGAGGGTATAGCCCAATGGTAGAATGTACAAAGCACACACAAGTATGGGTTT
>PVIC010039505.1:0-17028 GCA_004025085.1 Thryonomys swinderianus
TTTCTCTACCAGATGCCTTTGGATTTAAACACAGTGATTGTTGCCAGGGATCTTATACCTTGCACATATAAGAAATCTGAGTATGGAAGTTTTCACTTAAATGAGGCTATTAAACCCCTTGTAATAAAATGAGGTAAAAAGGTGCTTTCCCTGTTTTATAATTATGTGTGGTAAAACCAAGTAATGACCAACTCTGTAGACCTTTGACATTGTGCCATTACCTTTTTTTTCCTCCTAATAGTAAATTAAATTTCTCTTAGGAATCACAGGGAGTCCAGGCTGAGAATTCAGTTTTTTGTCATTTTGGTTTTTTTCCTTTGTGAGTGGACATGTGTAAAGAGCAATTGCTATTTCATAACAGGAAACACATTTTTAAATCTGTTGATGAGCTCAGCAGCCCTCCGTCTGTCCCACTGCCATTAAAGACAGGACTGCCTGTCCGTAGTCTTGCCTCTCAAATGCAACCCAAGAATTTAGACTGGTCCTGTCTTTTGCTTTTCATTGATTTTAGTATTTCTGTAGGAAAACCTTTTGTGACCTGTTACAGAAACAAAGGTTTTCAGTTGGCCTGGGGTTAACAGGAGTCAAGTGTATGTATCAGAGGCTGTCACAAACTTAGCAACACAAACTGTTCACCACAGAGATACCCCCTGCTCTGGTACTAGGACTTTTGCCTGTACTGTGCCTTAGAGTGGGATGGGAGAAGACATTTTACTCTCTTTATGAAAATGCTGGTGTTTTTCCATCTTAGGTCTGGTTTCAGCAATGTGAGAGCTAAGGCAAGTTTGCTTTTGAGAGAAAATTGTTTATTTCCTCACCTTTGTTCACCTATAGTGAAGTCCTCTCCTGGATGACACTTGTGGACCACCTAGGGTGCCAGCTGTTAGGAAGTTGGACAAGCGGAGTTTTTTCATTGCAGGCCGCTGCAGCTCATGACAGGTTGTGGAACGTGCATAGGTGGGAGATGGGGGGCGGGGCTAGGCATGACCTTGTACAGTTGGGTATATCCATGTCATCAACCGAGGGAGAGTAAGGTACAGAGAGGCTAAGTGAAATCACACTGTCCCACAAAAGTGTAAATGGTGGTGATGGTTAAATTCAGAGTCCTTGTGGTCCTTTTTCAGGGTGCTAACTTTCACAAGCATTTGACCTCTGTTTATTGGGACCATTTGCAATGCATTTTAAAATTATATAGATGAGGCAAGCCTATAAGTTTATGCTCATGCTTCCTGTTTTTGTGCTGCCAAGCTAGCACTGATGAATAAAGAAAGTCCTTTGAAGGGCCGGAGACTTAGCTCAGAGGTTCTAGTGCCTGCCCAGCAAGTGCAAGGTCCTGAGTTCGATTCCCAGTAACCACATGCAATACCAGGTGTGCTAACTCATGCCCATCAGCAATCAGTACCATATACCACAGTTATGGGTGTGGTGGCTCACGCCTGTGATCCCAGCACTCGGGAGGCAAAGGCAGGAGGATTGCTGAGTTCCAGGTTTGCTTGGACTACATAGTGAGCTCATGGCCAGCCTGAACAACAAAGCAAGACCCTGTCTCAAAAAAAAAAAAAAAAAAAAAAAAGTCCTTCAAAAATACACAGGACTAAAGGTAAGAAAAGAAAAACAAAAAGAGAGGTTATTATTTGTTAATACCATTAGAGGAAAAAAAGGAAAGCCCATTATGTATATGTAAAAATAAAAGTAAGAATACACTGCATGTCCACCTTTACGTTACTGAAAATAGCAAATAACTATGTGCCCTGGCTTCCTAGGGCAGAACCAAGGAAGATGAAGATCATTGCAAAATATAAAAGGGTCTGGTGAAATATTACTTTGATAAGTTCAATATGTTTGAAATTTTCCTTACCTGGTGATTTCAGACCTGAGGTACCTTCTTTGCACAAAGATCATTTATGCTTTTTTAGTGATGTGAAGTCTTGTTTTGTTTTGTTTTTTGTGGTACTGGGCACTGAACTCGGACCGTTGTGCTTCCAAGGTAGGCCTGGTACCACTTGAGCTAAATCCTCGGCTCCACTGTGATATAAAGTTTTGAAAAACATCACCCTGGCTTCGCCTCCTCCCAATTCCAAATTGATATGTAATCATATAGGAAAACCAGGATATGATGAGTAAAAGTAGAAAAAAAAAATCTCATCACCCCAATTCTGTTTCATGGCAGGTAAGACTTGGGAGGAAGTATCCCACAGTGCTTGAGTTCTGTTTCTGGAGCCATATTTCCTGCCATCACTTGTTACTGATTGTGGTTTTTGGACAGTGACCATATAACTTATCCAAACTGAGTAACATAGGAGATTGGAAGGGGATCCTTAATAATTGGACCAAGACAACAAGCACAAATTAAGCCTATTCTAGATAAAGCAGGTGGTGTGATATCTTGCTAGTCTTGGTATCTTGGGATTTTTTACACTGTGAAATGGCCCCAACGGTGGTACTCACTTCTTAAGGTGTTAGGGTTAAATGCAGTAAAACACATGAAGTATTTACTGGTCACCTGATAACTGTCCAATAGATTCAGCTACTTTAAAGAATAATTCTTATAATTCACAGTACAACCACTTACATATTGTTTGCTTTCTATTGTCTTCTTATAGTTTCTCCAAAACAGATTTTATTTTTACGTGTTATTGAATGCATAATAATGTTTGTTCATGACTTCTTTCCCTCACGGTACCTGTATAAACTTAATTACTTGCTTATATGAGCCTTTATTTAGGAAAGTAAAATTTACTTTTACTTTGTTAGCTACTTGTATAACTGGTGCTTAGTTGCATACTTAGCATCTGTGGTGTAGAGAAGGCTGGGCACTTGGGCCCTCATTTATGAGGTTGTAGCTAATTAGTATTCACACTAACTTTGTAGCCGACCCTGAGAAGTAGGAATGTTTGGGTGGTTGAGGAGTAGCAAAAGTAGATATCCTTGCTGCTTCTTTAAAAAGTTTTTTTTTGTTTTTGTTTGTTTGTTTTGTTTTACCAGCAGAGGGACTGCCAGATTTTGGAAAAATAAAAACACAAAAAAGCGTAGCCCAGGTCCCATCGTAAGTATTATGTTAGCTTTCCTAAGTTTGTTTTCTGCCCTCCCTTGAGGTGAATAGTTGAGCAGTTGTGATAGAGTAGCTGCCGCTGGGAGCCCACACAGGCCAAGGTGAAAAGGCGTTCGGTGTGGCCACCGCAGCGGCAGGGACTGCGCTCGCCCTGGGAGGACTCGCTGGCTCTGTAGACAGACTTGCACCAGCTTCTTGGAGGACAGCCTGACGGTTAGGTGACTTCTGGAAACCCTGGCCAATTCCGTCAATTCAAGGTTTTGCACTGAAACACTTGGAGACAATTTGGGCAGCGGAGGTTAATATTGGGCCTTTTATTTTCACTTGTCAGAGGAGAGAGAACAACGTTTATTGTCATTCAGAGTGACCTTTGATATGCTTTCCCTTAAAATCTCTTGGTTTTGACTTTCTGTAATGATGGTGCCTAGAAAATGCTGGTGAGGGCCAAGGATTTAGCTCAGTGGCACTGTGCCTGCCTTGTAAGCGCAAGGTCCTGAGTTCGATCCCTGGTATTTATCCCCCTGGAAAAAAAAAAAAAGGAAAAGAAAATGCTGGTGAGGTTTTTGCAGCAGCTTTGGAACTCTTTCAGCAGTCAAGGGCATTGCCTGCCTTTGAGAAATGCTGATTGGAAGATTAGAGGCTGCAGGAACCTGAGTGTCAGTTGGCTTTTTTTTTCTCCCCACACTCTGAGTATGATGCTTTTCCTTAAGCCAAGTTTCTGAAAAAAGCTTCTCCAGGTTAATGATACACTTGGTGAAATCAGTAATATGGTAGGTGAAGGTTGAGCTTGTGCTTGTTGGAGAAGAAAGCAAGAGCAAATGGGTTTTGGACTAATACCTAGTTTTTAATTGCTGCCATTTAAAAAATCTAATATGCCTAGTGAAAAGGCAAAAATTTAGATTATCTGTGAAGAAAAATACATGGTGGTCAGAGCTCTTCCTGGTAGGCACAGATAGCATGTGGGCAGGTTAGACAAGGGAGAAAACAAATTAGAGCCATTTGTTCAAAGTGCAAGGTTTGAGGTATATTTTTGCTTTGAACTGGTAACTCCAGAAAATGATTGATTGTGTTTGTAAACACGTGCAGTAATAGGCTTTGGATTGCTGATGGTTATTTTTAAAACCCCTTCTACCTTCCTTCTCATTGCTTCCTTCAGTGGACCATTCCTTTTCGGAATTGGCCTGTGTGCCAGGAGTTTTCATAGTGTCATCGGACTGATTTTCATGATTGACCTAATATTTGTCTTAATTATAGTGTTTGCAGGTACCTGGTTGATAGGCGTTGGCTGTGAGTGATAGAAGTGCCCTCAGTTGGGAGAAGCACAGTTGGCATCATCCAGAAATGGTAGCGGGTAGATATATCTGCCCCCACCACTCTGATTTCTCTGAGTGCAAAATGGGAGCCAAGGACTTGTAAGAACTTCCCCGGTGACTTTATGATACCGTCTGGTCTGCTCTCAGCGTTGTGGCCCCGCCTGTGCTTTCCAGTAAGGTATCACAAGCACTGGGTAGCTACCAACATTTAAATTCATTAAAATTATATAAAATTTAAAATTTCTCAGTCACACTGGCTCTATATCAAGTGCATGGGAGCCACATAGGGTCTCTAGTTGCTGTATTGGACAGTGCTGATCCAGAAGATTTCCATGTTGGCAAAAGGTTCTGCGGGCAGCCTAGATCTAGGCTGGCTGTAGGTTGTCACCAAAGCATGGAAGGAGTTGTGAACATCTGAGAAGCCTGACACAGGAAGGGCAGGCTTGGAACAGAGCTAATCCAACAGGCCTTGCCAGCTCGGAGTTACTGCGGCCTTTTTAAGCAGCCTTTTTCTGAATGGTCTTTTTGGCACCAGAAGGCCGGGAGCAGTTGTTGCTGTGGATTAGGTGTCACCTCTCACAGAAAGGCCCGGTTGAAAGCAAGCTGGCCGGGAGGGGTGTGGCGAGGACCCAGGCAGGCAGACTCAAACCTGAGGAGGGTAGGGTGGGAGGGAAGAATGCCGCTTTCTTCCCTCTGAGCTGAGGAATGCCCTTTAAGGGATTGAAGCCGGAGAGTTTGGGGTAAGACTGGGTGAGAGTGCATTTTATCCCTCTGTGGAAGAAAGACCTGTCTGAGTTGTTTGCCTCTCCTGGCTTGTATCTCTAGTGTGTGGGAGATAAGCACAGTGATACCAGCACTAAGGTCTCCTGTGAAATAAAGTTCCATTGTAGCCCTTCATCTTCCGAGGGCTGGAGCACAAGAGGTTAAATAGGGTCAAGGCAGGTTGGTGGTGAACACCTGTAATCTCAGCATACCATGAGGCTGAGGCAAGATAGAAAGTTTAGAACCAGTCCAGACAATTTTGTGACCCTGTGCCAGAATTTAAAAAAAAAACAAAACAAAACAGTCAGGGGTCCATGGCAGAAAGCTTGGGTTCAGTCCTCAGTACTCCCCCAAAGAAAAGGGGGAGAGGGCTCAAAAATCATGGTCAGCTGGGCATGGTGGCTCGTGCCTATACTCCCAGCACACAGGAGGCAGAGGCAGGAGGATTGCTGTGAGTTCCAGGCTAGCCAGGACTATATAGTGAGTTCAGGACCAGTCTGAACTATTAAAGCGAGAGTCTGTCTCAAAAAAAAAAAAAAAAAGCTAAAAATAAGTAAATAAATAAGTTAATTAAAAAATGAAAAGTAAAAAAATCCTATTTATTCAGAGATGTCACATAAGATTCAAGTAGGATAAGATCATGGGAAAGAGAAAGGTTAAGTAATGTATTTTCTGAACCGCACTTTCCTCAGGCAGGCCCTCCCCCAGAGACGCCATCTCAAGGCTAGCCGTCCAGTCTGTGCCATGCAGCCTCTTTACTTTATCTCCTCTTGCACTTTCTGAACATTAAATCCTTCCCAGGAACAAATTTATGTTGCTTTCTCTGAGCCTACTTTTTAAAAAATGCCAGGTATTAGGGGGCACAGGGTGTGGTGAAAAAAAGTACATTGGTAAGTGCATGAAGCCAGTCCAGGGTCAGAGCCCCAGAGGCTGTATAGGGGCCTATGAGTCACCTGAGAGAACTTCTCTTATCTCGTCAGGGTCTACCGTTAATCCTGGTTAAGTGTAAGTGCCCCGTACAGACCTCATGTCTTTGGTTTGTACCACTTGTCAGGTAAGTATTCTTGACGGGTTAGTATTTGAGTATCGGTTTGGCAGATGGTAACTGCACACTACTGACCATTTAACCTGAGAGAACCATCCCACATCTTATATGCTTAGGAATTGTATTTTTCACCCCCCTCACTTCAACCCTCTTTTTGACTGCTTTAAGACAAGCCTTTTTTCCCTTATCATCAATAATTTTTAGACTTTTGTTAACACTGACTGAGTTTTGTTGAGCACTTTTCTTTAACTTCTTCTTCTTTTTTTTTTTTTTTTTTTTTTTTGTGGCTCTGAATTGGCTCTGAACTCACTATGTAGCCTAGGCTAGCCTCTCACTCACAGCAGTCCTCCTGCCTCTGCCTCCTGAATGCTGGGATTATAGGCGTGAGACACCACACCTGGCATTGTGGTATGAGGTACTGGGGATCGAATTTGGGACCTGGTGCTTGCAGGCAGACACTGAACCACTTAGCTAAATCCCCAGTCCCCTTAACTTCAGGGTCTATATTCTCATTCCTCAAGCTGAGAGAGTGAGGTAAAAAATGTTGACATTCCTAAAAACAAGAAAATGAAAGATTGGAAGGCCTGAAGAGAAGTGGGAGGAGGATAATAGGAAAGTAAGTATTGACGATTTAATTTCTTATATAGTAGAGAGTTGAAGTCTTAAAGTTGTTGATCTTCTTTACTTAGGAATTTCCATGAGGCCTTTGTAGAATTAAATTTTGAAGGATAAGTGGAAAACTTGCCTCCAAGCCCTGGAACATTCCCATTTTGAAGTGCCACTTTTGCTTCTTAAAAGAGTAAACAAGAAAACTAGAAATCAATAAGTTTGGGTTCTTACCAGTAAGATTAATTTGCACTTAAAACAAAAGGATGCCAGGTGTGGTGGCTCACACCTGTAATCCCAGCATTTGGGAGGCAGAGGCAAGAGGACTGCTGTGAGTTCAAGGCTTGCCTGGGCTACATAGTGAGCCCAGGGCCAGTCTGAACTCCAAAGTGAGACCCTGTCTGCATCCCTGTGAGTAAGAATTCCTAGGTGCCGAGCACAGGGACATATATTTTGAAGATTCTAGGTGATGCTGGTGAGCTGCTCAGTTGGGGACTGCTGGCCGTGTTGCCGTTCCTCAGTCTTCAGACAAAGAAAATGAAGAGTAGGGAGGTGAACTGATTTCCATGCAGTGGAGGCAGCCAAAGGTAAGACTAGACCAGAGATCTTTTTAAGGTTCCTTGCACCTCTGGGAAACAAAGACTCTCTGGTTTCACCTTGGGCTGCTATGGAGTCTGACTCACACTGCAGTATCCTTCCTAAAATCTACTTTTCGGTTTTATTTTTTATTTTTGGCAGCAAGTTGAATTCTGCTTCTGTTTCACTCCCAGAGTACAGTCTCTTGCTTCACTCCAAAGGACGGTTCATCACAGCTCTGTGCAGTCACATGGGCTGACTGTGAGCTGCGAAGGTGGTCTGAGAGAGACCCTTTGTCTTGGGTCACAGTGTTGTATATTATCTTATCCTGATGCCTTCTTTATGATTTCATTTTCCCCTCTTCTTACCATTTAGAAAAAGTCCTATCTCTTGATATTTTTGGCTGGAGAATAACTGCAGATGGTACATTTTTGTATAGGGAAAATAATTTTTCACACTTTTTCATGAGTTATTTTTCTTTCAGTTTTAACGAAGATATTAATTTTAGAAAAGGGTTCATTTTATGTGGCAAAAATTAAGAGTACTGTTACCATGGGAAGCTAAAATAGTGATTCAATTTTCTAGGAATAAAAAGTAAAAAAAAAAAAACATAACTTCTTGAGGAGGGGCAGTTCACTGTATAGTCTAGGTTACCCTTCAGTTTGTTTTGTGTTTCATGCTGGCTTAAACTCACCATCCTCCTGCTTCAGCCTACTGAGTGCTGGGATTATATATATCATATATAACACTATGTCTGATAGAAAAAGAATTTTTATGCTTGGGTTGACATTGGCAAATAAGGGACAGAAAAGGGAATCAAATAGAATGATATCATTGGAAGTACTTTGGGAAGTATATGTGAATATGCAGACACAGCCTGAATGTTTAATCATAAGAACATCTCAACATTTGTTGCTCACAGTGCTATTGTAGAGCCACCCCCACGAATTCAGTCAGTTTTTCTGGCATGATGATGGAAAACAGGCCTTTGGAGATTTTATAAACAGTTCTTTTAATTCAGCAAGCACAAAGTCCTGGTTTTAATTCAGCAAGCACAAAGTCCTGGTTCGATCCCCAGTAACCACGTACAAAAATACCGGGCATGGTAACTGACACCCATCAGCAATTAGTACCACACACCACAGTGCTGGGCATGGTGGCTCACAGCTATAATCCCAGCATTTGGGAGGCAGAGGCAGGAGGATTGCTGAGGCTTTCCTGGGCTACTTAGTGAGCTCAGGGCTAGCCTGAACTACAAAGCAAGACCCTGTCTCCAAAAAAAAAAAAAAAAAAGTCTGGGATAGTACTTTAGTTCAGGTGGAGTCCACAACATAGGGAAAACGGGAAATTGGGACAATCTTAAAACCACTGAGATGGTAAGTAATGATAGAGTTCTTTCAGAGATCACATTCTCCAGAAATTTCTGATGGGAATAAGAACTTTAAGTTCAGTGATCTATTAATCTACTCTGAGTTTCTATTCAGTGGATGTATTTTATTGCTTCAAACTGGAGAACCGCCTAACAGCAGAGACAGGTGAGGTGCCTCCATCAGAATACTGAGTGCTTCCCATGTGCTGGGCTCTGTGCTGACCTGTTCTGCTCTGACTGGAGTAGAGGAGAGTACTGAAGATTGAGGGAGATAAGGTGAGTCCAAAAGCCCTTCACCCAAAAGGTGAACAGGTAGGGTATTGGGATACATTAGGCAAGTCTGTATTTTTTTTTTTTTTGAGACAGGGTCTTGCTTTGTAGTTCAGGCTGGCCCTGAGCTCACTATGTAGACCAGGCAAGCCTCAAACTCAGCAATCCTCCTGTCTCTGCCTCTCGAGTGCTGGGATTACAGGCCTGAGCCAACCATGGCCTGCACTGTGGTATGTGGTATTGATTGCTAGTGGGTGTGAGTCACTATGCCCAATATCATATCGTTCTATGTGGTTACGGGGATCGAATCAGGGACCTTGCGCTTGCTAGGCAGACGGTGGAACCACTGAGCTAAATCTCCAGCCCAGGTCTGTATTTTTCAAAGCTCCCTTGATCTCCAGTGTGGAAGAGGATGAATTTCAGTAGAGCCGAAGTAGGGAAACGAGATAGCTTTTCTACTCTGTGTGGAAGGCCTTGGGTTTGATCCCTAGTATCTAATGCCACAGTAGCAAAAAGAACAAGTAGGGAAACCAGTGAGGAATGATAATAATTTAGTCATGAAATGCTCAGGGATTTTACTGAAGTCAAAGCCATACTTGGACAATTTAGGGTTTAGAAAACTTTTAATAATAAGCTTGGCTGACAGAAAAATTTACCCAGGCATGATAGTCTGTTGCTCCTAGGGTTTACCTTTCTTCTTACATAGTAATAGATTCTGAAAGTCTCAAAGTCTGAAGCATCACTCACATTCTTACGCAGGATTTTATAGATAGCAGGTATGTTCTCTGTCACTTCACCCACAGATAAAAAATTTTTATTACCAACTAGAAATTATTTGAACTGTTGCAGACAGCTTTCTTGCTGAAGAACTGATTGGAAGTTCTTGGTCACATCATGTGGGATGCATTTTTCTAGTAAATATATTCCTGAGGAGTTACTCCCATGTAGAAGAAGTTTGAACATCCTGTTTAAATGCTGTATAGCCATGCATGCTTAAATGAATACCATTGGAAAGTCTGTGGTTTGAAGAATCATTTTGAAGTTATTCTTTCTTCTTTTCTAAATCCAGATTATTTTATTAGGCTTCACTTACAGCCACTTAAAGAAATAGCATGGCTGGTGAACACATTTCGTGGTTTTGATGTTTCCAAAGAAATGAGGTCCTTTGTAAGAAAGCTTTTAAAAGAACAACAAAAGAGGCAAACCTTGAAAATATTTGTTCTGAGAGTAGTGTCACTTTAAAAATAATTTCTGATTATGAAACTAATGTAAAGAATTTCCTATAATCCCTAAGCTAGCCTTTGTTAACATTTTGCTGTGTTTTTTTTTTCTGGTCTGGTTTATGCACACTCAGAAGTGTGCACTCACTTATACATTTATTTGTGTATGATTTTGCTCATTTTTGTTATATCTTGAGTTATATGCATGTTTAAAGCTTTTCATGGCTGTATATAGCAGATTTAGAGTCTCCTATTACTGGACATTTAGATTGTTTTCAGGCTTTCTGGTACAAAAGAAGCCAAAACCAAAAAGTGGTCTGCGTATAAATTTTTATCTGAATTCACCATTTCCCTTAGATTCCTAAGAGGGAAATTGTTCCATCTAAGGAGTTTTACTTAACACCTGTTTGAAAGGCTATGCCAGTCCCTCAACCTCACTGCAGGTGTCTGACCTACTACCCTTTTTGCTAACTACCATGGTAGAGGCCTTCAGACTTTAGCAGGTTGGTAACATTTTGTATGGGATTTGGTTCTCGATACTTAAAAGGTTTACCTCTGTAACATGTAAATAGCACATGTGGACATGTGTGTCATACCTCAAGAAAGGACACTCCCAGCCTATCATAGAAATATAGTTGACTACTGGATGGATTTCCCTGCTTTTCATGTGGAGTAAGAATGAGATTTATTGGTTTATATAAACAAGGCAAGAAAAGTTAATAGAAATAGTAAAAGCTGTCTGACTCTGTTTAGCTCCATTTTGTTATTATACTAAGATTCTTGTAAAACCGTGTTTAGAAAATTGTGCACATCATGCAACTTAATATGCCAACAGGATATGGAATAGAATGTTTACCAGGAAATTCAACCTTTTCAAGTTCAGGTAGAATTAAAGACAGTACTTCATGTTTTCAGTTTTACTATAATGTCCTGTGTATTCCAGATTGCTCTAATATATGCATTGTATAAGTTATAAGCTTTTGTGTGCTGAATTTAATTAGGTGAAATTTGGAGGAGAGGGTTGAAGATATAAGTGCCAAAATAGATACTTGAGTGTGAAATTGCTTTTCTGTTCACACCTCAAGTTGTATTTGTTGCTGAACAGCCTCCTACCTTATAGGAGACCTCTGAGCTCTTCCATCTAATTCTGGGTGCCAACAGAGTGGCCGTCAAAGACACAGAAAATAACTTTACCCAAAGTAACAAAGGTGGCTATCTTCGCTTGGGATATATATGAAGAAAGGGTTCTTCTTCAAGATTCTCACACAATCCTATTACCATGCTCTTTCTCACACTACCACTGTAGAAAATTATAAAGAAAGGAGCGATTAATGATGCCATTCAAAGCCTGAAAAGAATGAGGCACAGTGTGTTAGAATTAGACAGCAGACAGAGCATGAATTATTATATAACTATAATCAATATAAGTATGACTCAGTAAAGTTCATATGTGAAGACTGGGTTTTAAAAGTTACAGAGAATAATATATCCACATTATAAGATGGTGGGTTGGGCCAGGGATGTAGCTCAGTGGTTCTGTGCCTGCCTTGCAAGTGCAAGGTCCTGAGTTCAATCCCCAGTACTGCAGGGAGGAAAAAGGGGATGGTGGGTTTGTACAAGGGCTACTCAGCCGGGTCATAGTCAAGATCAGGGACAGGAGCGGGCCAATTGCTGTAGTCCATTGTACAAAATGTAGGGATAGATGGGGGAACAGAGGCGGCAGTGATACTCCTGGAGGAGGTGAGCTTGACCGAGGATGAGGAAGGTACTTGTCAAGTCAGTGGACTTGACAAGGGTGGGGGCCAAGCAATATGAGGGTTTGTGGCAGGGGTTGGCACTGCAGGAAAGCAGGGACTTGTGTGCTCATCCTACAGGTTGAAGCTTTATTTGAAAGCATGGGAGCATCACTGAAGAGCAGTAAGCAAGGGAGACACATAATCAGCTCCTTCGTAGAAGGATGAGGAAGCGAGAGTCTCACTTTCAGAGCCCAAGGAGCCCTTATGAGATGCCCCCCCAGTTCTCCCACCCCCATGTATCCAAAGAATGTTCCTGTTGGGGAGGACCTTGTTATCCAAGAGGATCAGTCTTGCCAGATGGCTCTGCTGTGTCCAAGAAACTGCACACCACATTGGAATACCACCTGTACAAATACTTAAAATTTCTCCTTTCAAAACTAAAGTGTTCTTTGTAGAAGAAGTTAAGGAAAATACAGTTAAGCAAAGTAAGAAAATTTAAATTGACTTTAATCCTACTAAATACTAACACTTTTAACATTTTGGTGTGCATTATTTCAGACATATATATGTTTTCAAACAAAAATAACCTATGCGTGTATTTTGCTGTTATTTTATGTAAGCCTTGGCCAGTGTTTTACATAGACATAAAAACATCATTATTTTTACTCACTGCATGACTTAACATATTACATGTATTATGCTTTATTTAACCAAACTCCTTTCTGTGCTTTATTGTTAAAAATTCCAGGAAAACTATTATTAATAAGAAAACATAATTACTTCCTTAGAAAGTAAGTTAATCAAAGAATGTATGATTAATGAAATTTTTATTAGAAATAGCTTAAAACTCATATTACAGTAAAATAGCTCTGGTCTAGTAGACATTTTAACTAAATGGAGGGAGGGAGACCCCTTCTTGAATTACACATGGCACACACAATGATTCTTTGATTCTAAGTGATAATTGGTTCATCTGTGCTGTTCACAAAAGGTATGCACCAAAGTGCTCTCTTGTTCCCAAAGGAAGACTTCTTAACCATATCACAAATACACTAAAACATCTAACAGGAGTAGCTAAGGTTTTTGAATGCTCAGTGTTTACATATTATTAGAATTATTTTATATGGTGGATTTTTTTTTTTTTTTTTAGACATTGTCTCAGTGTGTATCCCAGGCTCCTGTCTCAGCCTCCTGAGTGCTAGGGTCACAGGCATATCTCACAGGGCTGGCCCACAGTTTATATATACTAATTCATTTAATCCTTAACAGTGTTAGGAGATACAAGTTCAGTTATTACGCCTGTTTTACACATAAGTAAACTGAAACACAGAATGTTAGTTATATATCCTAATAAATAATTAATGGATTATATAAAATATATTTTGAAACATCACTAGTAAGAAGATATATACAAATGAATATTTGTGAGCCCTCAGTTTAGAGACCTTCAAGTGATCTTTGAGAACCTATTGGTTGGAGTTGATCAGGTTGAAAGCTGACTGCCTCTCTCCCATGGTATTTCTCTATCAGGAGGTTGCACTCTAGAAACTTAATTCAAAAGAACTGGAGAGGGTTGTGGTGATAGTATGCTCATGGAAGTATTGTTTAGAGTAGTGAATAGCTGTTCTATATAGCTATTAAAATGCTTTGGGCATATGTTTATGAGAACAAGTTGTTCAGGAAATAGCACTTAGGAATAAATACAGTGTGGAGCATGAGAATATGATGCCCATGCATACTCTGTCTTGAGCCCCATATCAGGATACCAGCAGCACAGCTGGATTCTTCTGCTGTCTGGTACCAGAGAAACTTGTCATCTGCGGACCCACAGCCTGCTTATCCATGGAAGTGTCCTCTAGAGCTCTAGTGAAGTGCTTGACAGTGAGCATCATAACAAATGGCTAGCTTTGAAGAGGGAGGGAAAGAATTAATTCATCTTGTAATAGGTCTTGCATTGACTTCATTTCTTCAGTGCACAAGTAATTTGGCAGTGGAAGGTCTAGCCAAGCAAGAAGGACAAATTGGTTGTAATTGTTTAAATCTTGCACTAAGCTTTCTTGAGACTCGTCCCCTCCTTCCCATGACTCACTTCATCTGTCAAGGAGTTTTCTTCTTTATCTCTTTATTAACCTGCACCTCAAGAAGGGAGTGTCCTTTTTCCTATCATGCTTTACCTGCCGTGGGCGTCATATCCCCTGTACTACTTGGTAGTAGAAGCTGGTCATTTGCATTCAGTTGTTACAGTGAGCACTGACCTGAAGTGTTTCCCCTGGATAACTGAACTTCAACAGTTGCGCCTCCTTCAGAGGTATAACTAAGCCCCCCAGGGACTGGTCACCCTGAATCTTTCTCCACGCCATAGAATTTAAAGGCCACCTTGATACTGCCTGAAAACTTTGGGCCTTGTGTTACAGAAAGAACTGTGTTATGCTTCCTACATTTTGAAAAATATTTGCAGGGGCAGGGATTTAGCTCAGTGGTTTCGGCATCTCTTTGGCAAGCACAAGGTCCCAAATTCAATCCCTGGTACCACACACCACAGTGCTGGGCGTGGTGACTCATGCCTGTAATCCTGGAGGCCGAGGCAGGAGGACTGTTGTGAGTTCAAGACTTGCCTGGGCTACCTAGTGAGCTCAGGGCCAGCCTGAACTACAAAGAGAGACCCTGTCTCAAAAAAAAAAAAAAAAGAAGAAAAAGAAATATTTGCAAATACTTTGGGAACTGAATTTCAGGAAGTGCTACCCTCTGGCTGAACTCTCCTATGAAATCCATAAATACAGGGTTTTGGCTCTGCACAGCAGGACAGGTGCGAGTGTGCGCCAAGGAGCTTGCAGCTGGAGACCGTTACTCTGAATGTCCTGCCAGGAGAAGAGTAGAAAATAACAAAAGGCAAGAAAAACCGAGACATTTTGTTGGCATTCTAGTTGTGAGGAGGTCTTTCAAACCTCAAGTTGCCAGCCACATGCCATGGCACACACCTATAATCCCAGCTATTCAGAAGGCTGAGGCAAGAGAATTGCAAATTGAGGCCAGCCTGGGCAATTTAGTGAGCCCATGTCTCAAAATAAAGTAGGAGGACTAGAGTGCTCAGTGCTTCTAGTGAGGGTCTTAAGCTGCTACCAATTTGTTCTGTGTACTTTTTGCCTAGAGCGTTATTTCCATCTGAAAAATCTACTATGTGAATGTTTCCTTAGGGTGAGGGGTATAGCATGGAGGTGGGACTTCAGGTTCTAGAACCAAACCTACATTGATCAAGAGGCAGCAAGAATGTAAGCTAAGAGCACAGACCAGTGCTTCATGGAGTCTTTCTGTGGGGCTAGGAATGCTGTTTCCACACTGTGTTCAGCTGCCTGCGCCTGCTGAGTGTATACAGCTGGTGTGACGGAAGCACTGACTTTTAAGTATTCATGTTAATTACCTTAAATTTGAATGGCCACATGGGGCATGTGATGTCTCTTGGACAGTTTAGGAGAGCTTCAGAAGCGAGACCACTGGGTGCAAATCCCAGCTCCATTTCCTTTTATTTTGTTGACTTTGGACAAGTTCCTTCTCCCCACTGGCCAACACAGTTCCTTCTGCATCTGGGGAGTGCAGGTGTGCCCTGAAGGGTTACCATTTGTTCTCTCCTGGAAGGAATTATCTTTCAATTCAGACAAAACAGTGGCAGTCTGAGTAGGTTTTTGTGTTTCATATTTACTCCTTAATAAAATAAGAGTCGGGGATCTATGCTAGCCCTTCCATTTGTGTTTAATCTTAGCGGTTCATGAACCCAAAAAGTCTGTGCTTAGATCGTACCACTCCATTGACTTTACATAAACCCATCCCAAAAAACAAAACTGACTTCTATCAATTAGTAAAAGTGAGAGGCTTCTGAATCATAATGGATTTGACAAGAGGTGGATAGATATAATGAAAGACGGTGTCTGGTTAGTCACCTGTTAATTTGACTTGAGCAGTTGCAAAAAAACGTTGAGGGAGAAGAGAATCGTCTGGGTAGCTTGTACACATGAAAAACATTAAAATGTTCTCCTGGCCCAGTCACTGACATAAGAAAAATTGTTTCACAGTTAAGTCTCTAAATGATGGCCTAAGCACACAACATTTACAGTTATCTAATTAAATTAATAAAGGCTGCAGGTAACAGAAGTAACATGGAAGGCATTTTCTGGCAGATGAAGCTTCAGAAACCTTCCCATCTGTGCATGATTATGCTGCCCCTGTAGTTACTTTGCTTTCCCCCTTCCTCTAGCCCACATTTCTCACGATGAACTAATAGTACATAATAATAAAACCCTGGCTGTCAGCCAGCACAGTTTTGGCTAACTTTTCCAGTGTTTGTGAAGGTTGAAAAAGCAGGGCAGCTGTTACACTGGGTGCTTTCCAGTGGAGGATATGTTTTCCAGATGAAAGCCCAAATGGTAATTGAAATGTAATCAGTATTTTTGGCATCTTGATATTATAATCCTTTTCACTATTGGTGATGTTAATTGTTCATTTTTTAGGTTTTATTTTGTGTTTTGCCGTGGTCTGTAATCTGAAAGTGAGGGAATAAAAGATTATTTTAGGCCATTTTTCATTTTCTGCTTATTTTCTTGACTGAAGGCTTCTTTTAAATAATCACACGGTATATGTTTAAGATAGTGTGGTATGCATGTTTCAGGCAGTAGAGGAAAGACTCTGAATCTCAGTGTCCAAATTCTAGAGAAGCTTCTAGAGCATTTAAGAGGGCTGTGGACTTGGACTTGTGCTCTCAGGACCAGGCTTCTGGAGATGGACTCGCTGAGCTCAGGGTTGGATACAGCATTTCCGCCCTGACCCACCAGGCTGCGGTGGGCTGAGGGTAATGTGTGCGTAGGGGTGATTTGGGGCTTGTGAAGGTTTTAAGCTAGCAGGAAATCAGCTGATCGGTAGTTCTCAGCCTTTGGCTGCCTGCTTTAAAGATCGCGAGCTGTGGTAATTAATACACAGCATCGCTACTAGTGTTTGTGATATGGCCAGGGTCGGGAGATACTGTGTTAATCCATCCTCTCTGCTTACAGATGAGAACCTGTAGATGTAAATGAGTTTTAGAATGTATGA
>PVIC010039506.1:0-17088 GCA_004025085.1 Thryonomys swinderianus
TTTGAACTCTTTTTGGAAACACAACCTACACATTTTGTGTTTTAAATTTTCGAGTGACTGATTTTAAGAGATACCAGTCTATCTTACCTGTGGTCTGAAATGATATTCAAATTGCGAACAATCAACTTAATGGCATTAAAACAGACTTTGTAAAAGTGGACTAGGCTTCTTACTGGAACATGAGATTTGATGTAAAGAAAGTAAAAATGGAAACACCACCTAAGACTCCAGTTCATAAGAATAGGTGGTAGTAATCCTCCTTTCAATTTAATTTGTTTATTTCATCTTACACAAAGCCCGGCTATTGAAAAATTACTTTTCAAAAGGACGGTCACTTTGATGTTCTTAAAATTTTAGCAGGTTTTTAAAATTCCTCTTTCCCATAAACCTCTTCTCTGGTTAGTTGTATTTTCAAGAACCTAAAAATAGGTTGGTGGCTCTCCTAAACTCCAAAGGTTATCCCATTAAAAAATAAAACCTTAGAGCTGGGGTGCAGCTCAGTAGTAGAGCCCTGCTTACCCACCATGTTTGAAGCCTGAGCTCAGTCTCAGCACCACAATAATACCAACCAACCAAGCAGGCAGAGAAACCCATTAATGTTTCCAACACTGCACCTCATTTGTGAGAATTTCCTAATTTTTCTCTTTAAGAGAAAAAGAATTATAGAAAATTAGGAATTTATTTGGTCAGCTGGATTTCCCCCTTTGACGCTCAGAAAATTTTAATTTTTTAATTAGCATAAATTAGATATCAATGCATTAGTTATAATCTGGGAAATCTGGATATAGAAAGTGCTTTGTAATAGGAATAGATGTTCTGTTAACTGTATACTTTCATAACATTTCCATTCATATTTTCTATTGATGCATACTAGAATTCTGTATTGGTAGGATTTTTTTTTGCCTATTATAGGCAACACTTATTCAAACATTATTATTAATCCAAGGTTGTGTGCATGCTAGGCAAATACTCTACTACTGAGCTACATCCCTGTTAATATTTTAAATTGTTTTTTACTCTCCTCCTTGAAGGAAATAGTAATAGGAAAGGAGCGTGATTTTCTGGTAATACTTGAATACCAAAATCAAAAAAATCTAAGTAAACTTTTATAGTATCTCATTACTTTATGAAGCTTTTTTTGAAATTATCTCATTACTTTTCCAGGCATAAGGTAAATACTTACATTCTACAAAAATTTTTTTGAGACAGGGTCTTACTTTGTAGTTCAGGCTGGCACTGAGCTCACTATGTAGTCCATGCAAGCCTCGAACTCAGCAATCCTCCTGTCTCTGCCTCCCGAGTGCTGGGACTACAGGCGTGAGCCACCACGCCCAGCACTGTGGTATGTGGTATTGATTGCTGGTGGGCGTGAGTCTCCACACCCAGCATCGTATGTGGTTACCAGGGATCGAACTCAGGACCTTGCGCTTGCAAGGCAGGTGCCAGAACCACTGAGCTAACCCTCCGGCCCTCTACAAAAAATTTTAATGCATGTTGAAATATAGCAGGCCTGCCAAAGACCTCAGAAATGAAAGACTGTTTTATAAGGAACCATAAATAATTGTAAGCAGATGTATTTGACCGTGTGTGTGTGTGTGGGGGGGGTATTTTAGAACATGAAATTGTACTAAAGATTATTATGACCTCCTGCGGACACATCTCACAGTGGGGCAGATGTAAGAGTGGGAAGCTACTGAGGTATCTCAGGTAAAGGAAATGCTAGTTGAAAAACAAAGATATACTGGGGACATAAATTCCAGAATTACTTCAATGATCTTTGACCAACAGCTGTTAAGTTCTGACTTGGAAAACGAAAATGTTCCATTCCATGACTCCGACAGCCTCTTTACAATCTGTTCTTTTGGGAATTTTATTCGTGAACTCCAGTAGTTAGGTGGTTTTAATAGCCACAACTCAGACCACACAGCGTCACAGAAACACAGTCTGTGGACGTTGCAGTCATACTGATGAAACCAGGAACTGAGGGACTGTGTTCTTCACATCTCACTCGTTTTGAAAACTGCACGGTGTAAAGAACACTGCCTTGAAAGTCTGAGGGGCCTAGACCTTGTGCCAGCCGTTGCCCTTGTACGCAGTGCTTCCCTTCTTACGAGTTTAGCTGAGGAATCACTTTCTTCCAAGGCTGTTGTAAGTAAAAGCAGGGCCGGCTGCTGGTGGCCCAGGGTGGTGCCAGGCTCCTGGGTAGTTAGTATCTTTCACATTCCGTTGTGCTTTCTTGGGAGCAGCCCTTGGCCTTGCAGGATATGAACAGGGTGAAACAGTAGGCAAAGGTACTGCTTCGTATTTTGCCTGAAATGCAAATAAAGATGAATTTTTATAGTTCCCATCAAGATGTTCAGGATAATAAGATCATTTGTGTTCCTCCAGGCGTGAAAGTTTCATATCTACTGTACTTTATTAGTGAAGATAATTTTTTCCTTGGCTATTTTTGGATGTATTCAAAACAAGGCAATTTCATATTAACTAATGTAGTGTTTTTCTCTTTTGCATCAAGAAATGAGCAGGAGCTGAGTCACTCCAGGCAAACAGTTTTCATATATCCGACACGCACCTGCAAAGCTTCTCGACTGTCCTTTAGGACATAGGGCATCTTCTTCCCCTCGACCCTGGACAGAAATCTCTTCACTTTCAGCTTATTCTTCTTCAGGTTCCCTCTGAATTGCCAAAGCGAGCGCTGAGGCACAAGTCATAGCAGGACTGGGCACTGGAGGCCGTGAGGGAAAATTCTGCCACATCCTGTCTGTAGGTAGAAACAGTGGAAGCTGAGTTGCTCCCATCTGTAAAATGAGGACAGTATGAGACTTACCTCACAAGACTGCCCCAAAAATTAGGTAAAGGGATGTATGGAAATACCTGGGATCCTGTCTGGCAAGTAGGAGGGAGTCGAATCAACTAGCTGACACAGTCACTAGCTTTCTTCCCTTGGAGACTCAAAAGTAAACTTGGGTTCTGGCTCAGTGGGAATCACTGTCCGAGTGATGACCTGGGTGCATTTGAGAATCCTTTTTTCTTCGAAGATGTCATACGGAAGGGGAATTCTAGGAGCTCTGAGATCTTCCCGCAGGTAGCCAGCAGAGGAGAGATGTGTTATCAGCATGTGGTGAGCGCTGCGTTCTCATATCGCATTTGGGTGCTGTGCTGAGTAACTTACTCAGAGCTCAGAGGATGTGAAAAGATCGCAGAGTTCTCTCCAAGGTGGAGAGGAGTTTCTATGGCTGTCAGAAGGCAGACACACACGAGAATTTTTTAAACGTAGCAGAATGTGGCCAGTGTAGCACTTAATCACTGCGCAAAGCAAATAGAGATAGGAAGCTTTTTAACTGAAGATCTTTTTTCTTTTTTTTTATGAGTACATGTTTGTACATAGCGCATCTTGAATCTTTTTTTTAAAAAAATCCTCTTCAACAGTATCACTCATAATGTTGTTGCTGTGCAGTAAAGTTCTCAGTCAGAGGTGCTTTTGCTCCTTGGCGACGTCTGGGAAGGTCTGGAGACATGTGTGCCTTGCACGAAGATGCTACTGGCACCTAGCATGTAGAGGAAGCAGAGATGCTGGTAAATGCCCTAAACTGCACAGAACAGTTCCTGGCAGTGCTCAGTCATCTGGGCTTGAAAAACACTGTTTTACCAGGAGTACCAACTGTTGAAAATAAACACTAACATTCATCCAGCCTGTACTATAGAAAAGTCACAGCCCAGAGCCTTCTATATGTACTACTTCCTTGTAGCTATGCCTTGATGGTATCGGCTAGGAGATACTGTTACTCCCGTTGTAAAAGAAAGCAAGGAGAGATGCATGAGGTGCAAAGTAAAATGGTGAGTTTGGGCCTGGTGCCTAGAGCTGTTACTTCCCTTTGGAAGTAAAAATCCAGATTTCTAAGAAGGTTTCCCTTCTACTCGAAGTTAGCCTAAGTCTCGGTTAGCTCCTGAGCTCCACGGGAGAGCAAGTCTACTGAACATCACCGAAACTCCCTGAAACCATTCCGGGTGGTACCGCAAATATGTTAGCCCAGAACGGGAGTGACCTTGAATTGTACAGGAAGGTATCTGTGCCAACTTACTTGTCACAGACTTGTAAGGATATTGATAATTGGAAGAGACCTCCTGAGCTGTTTACTACCATATAAATCTTCCTAAATGGACTTCAATGTTGGGGTCTCCTGCCTGTTGGCACAGGGGCACAATACATAGCTGGAACTGCTCATCTCTCCATCTAGCCGTGTGAAGACCCTAGGCCATAGTGGTCTTCCCCATGCTGTCTCTGCCCTTCTGCCCACGAGATAAGCACATCTGCCTGTGTCACCACTTTATTCCCTTGAGGAACTTCAGATCTGAAATGTGAAATCTATGGTAAACCGTTTGCACAATTAATTGCCTCTGGAGATAAAGAACAACCAGTTTTTTGTTTGTTTTTGTTTTCAGGCATCCTGGGAGACAGTGTGCTTTTTTGGTTTGAGGTGTTTCTAGTCTTTTGTTTGTGTTTTTCCACTTCAGAGCCCTGAACCCTCCTCACTTAGGCAGATGAGGTCCTCAGCGACTCAGACATTCTATAGGAAAAACCAGCAGACAGGAGGTTCTAAGTGCAGCTACGTCCTCAATGGAGCCGCTCTTGAAGTGTTCTGTTTAAGAAGACGGCAGGTGTCCGGTGACTTAGCCTGCCCCAGTGCTGGCCTCCCCCTCACCTCCCGACCAAGTGAAGTTAATACCCTGGGTTCTGCACCTGCAGGGGGGAGAATATCTCAGGTGACGTTTGACAGAATGTGCTAAATAACTTTCACACATGACTGCTTTTCCTTATCAGCCAGAGAAAGTCTCTCTCGTGCATTTGACGGTGTTTTAAGGGTAACTTTTAGGCATGCCAGGAGTTTGTGGAAGATCCTACAAATGCTCCCCTTCATCGAGGGCACAGATTTACAAAGAAGTTGGAGTTTGGGGGGAAATACGAAGGCACCCGAATATAAATCATAGATGTCGTATGTAGTTTGTCTTAGAAGCAGTGTGAGGGGCGAGATGAGTTTTCAGTGGGGAAGAACTTGTTTCCCTGGTGAGATGCAGGCAGGATGACAATCGTGTGGGCGCCTCCCGCATACTTTGTGTTTGTCTCCTTGATTCTAAGCTCGTTAACAGCCACTCATTTCCGAACTTTTTATCCATGACACACACACTGTTATCAATGAATCACAGTAAATGAACAATTCATTGACTCTGTTCTCCCTCCTGTGTTCCTCCGTGGAGTGTTTCAAATGCAAATACACAAGCCCGCTCAGAAGGAATGAAATTTTTCTTCTTTTGAAAGCAACCAGATATAATGATGGGGGCATTTTTCTGGCCATTCGGGCTTTCATTAGCATTATATATAAAAAGGATTTTAATTATAAGAGTCACACACATGTCATTCCAGTAGTGCAGGCATGAATGAAGGGAGAGATTCCTTTCCACTCCACAGGCTGACCAACCTCTTTGATGACACCTTAATGGATATTTGTCCCTGTCTGCATAGCTGATGTCTGTGCTAGGACAGTGGATTTGAAGACAAATAAGACAAGGTCACCACAGTAGGGAGCATAGCTAAGTCCTTATCGGCCTCTGGCCTGTGACATTAGCGTGTGAAATCCCTAGAAGAAAAGATTCCCTTCTTCTGGCCTCTAAGAAAATTAAGCATTCACTAATACCTCCCCTGTGGCCATCCTAATGTATCTAGTGGTCCCTGGGCTGAGCCTTCATTTCGTATATACTGGTGCCTCTGGATGCTAGAAAGGACTCATGGATGGTGGTCCTTGTTCCTTCCATCCCATACCCACCTATGCACCTTGCGTGCCAGGAATGGTTCTCAGCCCTGCAGACAGAGCACTGAACACGGTATACCAGTGTCTTTGCCTTTACGAAACATGTTCAGTGGAAAAGAGGTAGACGGAGGCTAACATCACAGAAACCAGAATTGGCTATTCGGGCTTAGGTTAAGTGCCGCAGTGAAAGCAGAAGCTGTGAAGGGTGATAGATGGAAAATGCTGAAGAAGGGGAGCAGTTTTAAAGACGGGGACCAGGACTGGGCTAGCTGAGCCAGCACTGCTTGAATAAAGAGCAAAATGAAGGAAGACAGTGAACCATGCAGGGATCTGGGGAAGAGGACAGGAAGGGTGCTGAGGAGAGTGTGTGGGAGGGGCCAGGAGCTTGACGTGCTGAGCAAAACAAGAGACGATGCTGCAAGAAACAGCGCGTGATGAAGAGGGACGCCCGGGGCCGGAGGGTTAGCTCAGTGGTTCTGGCACCTGCCTCGCAAGCGCAAGGTCCTGAGTTCGATCCCCGGTAACCACATACAATGCTGGGCGTGGTGACTCATGCCCACCAGCCATCAATACCACATACCACAGTGCCGGGCGTGGTGGCTCACGCCTGTCATCCCAGCACTCGGGAGGCAGAGGCAGGAGGACTGCTGAGTTCGAGGCTTGCCTGGGCACCATAGTGAGTTCAGGGCCAGCCAAAAGCGAGACCCTGTCTCAAAGGAAAAAAAAAAAAAAGAGGGACGCCAGACTAGAAGTCAAGGAATTTAGCTTTTACTCATGGCTTGGAAGCTCCAAGAGGCTGCAAAGAATCAGACAACTACAAAGCTTGAGGCACTGGTCCCCAAGACTCCCCTCAGCTCTGACACTGATTGTAAGGTCGTGAGTTCCCAAAACCAAGCTAAGGTTGTTAAGCCGAACCCCCCTTAGGCACACAGTCCTTTCCCATTCGCTGCATTGTCTGTGTCTCCTTGCTGTTGTTCTGAGATACGGTTGCCCCCTTTTCCTTCACGATGAAGAAGTGGTGGTGCCTTGCTCAGGACGTTTTCCGTGAGAACATTCTCCTCGTTGGCTTGGAAACTTTAAGGAGTTTGAAGGACAGTAGCAAAAATCACAAAACCTAATTAAATTCTCACTTGATGTCTGTATTTTGCTAAATACAAAGCTCCACTCAACCCCTGTGAGGCTTGAGGCCTTACTACCTTCGAGTGATGAGGGCACTGAATCTTCAAGTGGTTAAGGCACTTGCCCAAGGCCCTGATTCCTACCATGAGGAAGCTCGAATGGAGACACCCCCATCTCCCTTACCTCCTCCTACACCGTCCAGAGGCGGGCTAACTAAATGTGAACCTCCCGGTGTTAAAGTCTTTCTTTTCACGTCTTTTGATTTCCTTGATTAAATTATGCAGAAAATAATTATGGAGAAATGAGAAACTATGTCTGGATCTATGTAAGCCCATTACTTCTATATCTGGATTCTTATCTTCCCGGGGAACATTGGAAAAGCCAGACCTGACTTCATTAGTTTACCTCTCTGAGTGTCCAGTGTGCTGGTTTCTGAGTGTGAGATCATAGGAAAGTGGTGTTTCGTTTGAGACATCTTTAGAGAAACAGCCAAAGTAGAAAGCCAGTGGATAAACAAAAAGAAGGAATCGGGACCATAAAAATTCAAAACATACTGGATTTGCTGTCTTTTTTTTCCCATGGGGGAAGCACATTAGAGCATCTTTGTTTTGTGTTGCTTTTATCCAGAGAGAGGAAAAAGTATCAGAGTATTAGGTTATGTAAGGCCATTAGCCTCTTTGATGTTATTCTTTTTACTTGCTTTCTTTTCTTTCTTATTCCCCCTGTTTTCTTCTTACCGTGCGGGCATCAGCCCACTACATTAGTTTGAGAAAGGCCTATCCTAACATTTAATGGGTTGTAATGCTGCTTATGAAATAATTTCAGCAGAACAATTGGGCCAAGCGAGTAGAATGGAAAAGCTTGTGGGTGGAGGTTAGAAGAGACCTTATGGAAAGCCAAGGGAAGGTCAGTGTTCGTTTGCCCCCAATTACCTGAGTCACGCTGTCCAAGTGAGGGTCACGCATCTTTGACCAGATGGATAGAACTGCCGTTCATCAAACCAAAGGCCACATTTCTGTTCTATTAAGAGATTAGGGGTATATTTTGTCTTTAATGCACATCAGGGACCTCTTGACCAGATCTGATGGATCAGACAATTCTGGCTTTCACAGCTTCAAAAAAGAAACAGTTGTTAGCATTTAAAATTCAGGTGAGTTCACATAATAATCAAGACTTCTGGCTTCTGTTAAGTAATCAGTAGCTATGTCTTTGTTGGACCCCTGTCCCCTCAGGTAAATACCTGTGCTATAGACAATTAGAGTAAATTCATCCATCATTTTCTCTGCCTGAGCTCCGATGGAACGGGAGGTTGTGATTCTTAGTTCTTTGGGTAAGTGGGGTGTGTGTGTGTGTGTGTGTGTGTGTGTGTGTATTTGAGACCCTAGGTGTAGGTGAGGGTGAGGCAAATCAAAGAAAAATGCCTGGCCCAATGATTGTTTAGATTTCAATTGTTTCTGATCACATTATTTTAGGGATTTAAATGTCATTAAAAAGTATATGAACCATAGTGAGCTCAGGGCCAGCCTGAACTACAAAGTGAGACCCTGTCTCAAAAGCAAAAAAAAAAAAAAAAAAGTATATGAAATCATCGTCTATTAAAAGTAGACCCTGGATAAAAGTGATGCTGAAAAAAATAGGGATGGCCAGTTCATGAGTCATAACATAGCCTAAGCCTTCCACCACTAGTATTAGAAAGCCAAGACCTAGAGAAGCAAACGTTGGTATGTGGGAGACTGATGATAGATCCGAAGACAGATGCTTCAGGCCACAATCTAAACTGGATTTCTAAGTGTGAGTTTCATTCTGAAAAGTTTAAAGGCCACGGGATAGTCAGGAATGAGATACACAGTTGCAAAGTTTGACACTAACCTATCGTTTGCACTAACAATTACCTTCATCCTTTCTGGAACCAGAACTAGCATTTATAAAAGACAATAAAAGCTAACTTCTGTCCTAAGAGAAGTAGAAGGTGACCTTTCCTCCTTAACGAAGATGCATTCTGAAAAGTTTTACGAAAGCCATAAAACCTCGTAGAACTAAGTGTTGAGCAGAGGAATTGAGTTTGTGTGGTAGCTTGGGCACCGAAGTGGCAGGAAGGGTTGAAGTAAGAAAGAAGTGACACTTGATTGGAAAATGCCTTAAATTGTAGATACCGTTTTTCATTAGATTAAACTGACTTAATAACTAAAACTGCATGATTGGTTTCATGAGCTCATTCTTTATATTAAATTATTGGAAGTGCTGTTATTTCTTTTTCTCCATCTTATCCCCACAGAGCTCATATTCATGAAATTCAAGCTAAACAGATTTTGGCCAGTCCCATCAGCCATGACATGCAGGCAGAAAATTGCCATACAGCTGTATGGTACTGTGCTAATTATGAAAAATTAGATTGGGATAAATTTTCCTTGTTTTACCTTAAATTATGTATACAGAGGTAGTTTTAAAAACCGAACGGTGGTTTGAGCAGAGTATTCACTTAATTTGCATGTTGTGTTAAATAGTTTTTCAGATGTGAGCAAAACAGGCGCAAAACCCAGCATTCAGTGCTTAGCAAGAGATTCTGAGGAGGAAAGAGGAGAAGGCAAATAATTAGATCCTTTAAAACAAACAATAGAACCACCCTCTACTTTTCCTGTGGCCATAAATATGCACCCAAATCAGAGTTCTTTTCAATGACCTGCGTGTAATTTTGTCCAAGCCCTTTAAAAATACTGAGTCATTACATTTTAGTGTACATCTATATTAAATGCTTATATAGCAGAACACACTTAATTAAACTGTTGTTTTGTTTTGCCTTAATCGTGTATGGCACTGTTCCCTTATTAATGAATTTTCCACTTTTTTTTTTCTTTTTGAGACAGGGTCTTGCTTTGTAGTTCAGGCTGGCCCTGAGCTCGCTATGTAGCCCAGGCAAGCCTCGAACTCAGCAATCCTCCTGCCTCTGCCTCCCGAGTGCTGGGACGACAGGCGTGAGCCACCACGCCCGGCACTGTGGTATGTGGTATTGATGGCTGGTGGGCGTGAGTCTCCACGCCCAGCATTGTATGTGGTTACTGGGGATCGAACTCAGGACCTTGCGCTTGTGAGGCAGGCGCCGGAACCACTGAGCTAACCCTCCGGCCTTGAATTTTCCATTTTTAATGGTCTAGTGTACAGGCGATCTTCTTCTCCACACTTGACGTCAATTATATCCACCCAGCTTCCTGTAAAGAATGTGCCTTATGTTCTAAACAGTAATTCAGTGCGATCATGCTCATTTAAAAAAAAAAAAAAAGGCTGCACTTGACCCATCAAGTTGAGAGGAACATGCAAAAATAATTTCATAGAGGATTTGAGAAGTGAATGAATCTTCAAAACCTCCGCCTGGGGCGGAAATGAGGGGAGAATGAAAGCGAGGCGAAGGGTTCTGCTTCTGCTTTCGAGCTGACTAGCACGGTTTCTGAGATGCTCCCCCTGGATGGGCAGAGGGAACACGGACACCCAGCGTTCCTGCGTAGGAGTAAAAGCAGAGCACAGGGATTATCCTGAGTGTCAAGAAATGGCCCTTTAATTAAACCCTGTCTTACTTTGGTCAGGGATGAAAACAAGAACAAAATATTCAGAATGTCTCAGCTTTGAAACATTGGTTCCCTGTCCGTGTTTATAATAGTTAGTTGGACGCTGTGGGCATTTTTATTCCACTTGACTTTGTTTAACAAATACAAATGAAAATCCTAATCTTACTTAAACACGCATGCGCGCACGCATGAACACACGCATACACACATGCACACACACACACACACACACACACACACACACAAAAGCTCTTAGTACACTGAACTTCTGGAACCTGGATTTTCAGGAGATTCCTGTTTTCTGTCTTCGCAGGATGTGCGAGACCGGTGAAGGGCTGTTTATCTTTCAAACGCGAGACGGGGAGGCCATCTACCAGAAGGTCCACTCCGCTGCTCTAGCCATAGCGGAACAGCATGAGCATTTGCTACAAAGCGTGAAAAATTCAATGGTACGTTTGGAATTTCTCCCTTCTAACCAGTGTATTCCATTAGCGCACGCAGTCCGGGGATTTTTGTGTTGAACTATATGGCCAGCATTAGTTGGGCAGATGGTTCACTTCTGCACTCGACAGTGTATTGTGTGAATTAAATTCCATCTTTGGAATTCCCAAAGTGACCAGTTGGTTAAAAGAGAAAAACAAACTATCCGCTTTTGACCGTTTATTCACTCACTTACCCATCTACTTTGTGATTAAATTATTGTATGTGTGTATTTAGGTTAAAATCTGTTTGGGTGTGTACATCGCCTACAGACACCCTGGTGGGTTAGCTCCAGAGAGACATATATTTATAGCTGTATCAGAAGTTGTAATTTTAAAACCCATCAGAGGCTGGAATGAGAGAAGAGGGTTAAGAGAAACTGTAATGAAATATCCGAAAGCCAAGACCAGACAGCTGTTGAGAGGAGACTGCGGGTTCCGTCCCGTTGCTAAATGTTGGCTGTGAATTGCAGCTGAAATCGCAGCACTCTAGAGGCCGAACTAAACCTGGCGTGCTACACCCAGCCATGCATTTCCCAATGCACAGCGAGTCCCCAAACCTGTGAGCATGCGCAGCAGGCACTCGGAAGACCTGCCCTTTCACTGCATAGCGCTAGGTACTGTAGATTGCACATTGAACCGGTTTCTCGCTCTGTTGTTACAGGCGGGTAAATTAATGAAATCTTAAACGAGCGCACACAGTTAGTACAAAGTATGTATTCCTACTTATAAACATCTGCACAGAGCTGCATATTTGGAAGGAAAAAACCAAAGTAGCTGGTTTGTCACGGTGAGGTTAGGATCGTTCGAATATAGTATGTATGATCTAAACCTGTGGGATAGTATAGTTGGGTTTAAACAGGGAAGCAGAGCCTGCCAGTAACGTGCCCTCTTCAAAGCAGCTCCAGATGATTCTCTAACGGCATGTGCATGTGACAAGTGTATCGCAGGGGTCGTGCAGACTTCTGGTAGAGGGCTGGGTAGGACATCTGTCAGTCCTCAGGACTCTGCTGCAGCCCCTTTCCGGCCACTGCAGCGCCGAAGCAGCTGCAGAAAACCGCGATGGAATGGGAGGAGCCGTGTGTGAAGAATGAGCATTGCTAACAGACTAATTAACAGGCGCTGGAATGCAAATGTCATGTAATTTTCTTGTGTAACGAAATACTGTTATTTTTTAACTTTCCCCAATCATCGTTTGCTTGTTTGTGTTGCTTGAGTGTCACCTGGGACAGGCCAGCTGGAGGGTTGGTTTGCTGTTGCGAAGGAGAGAGCAGAGGCGCACTCGGGCCGGCGCCGAAGCGAGCCGTGGCTGTAGACGTGGCCATGGCAGGTGTTCGGGGAGACCTGGAGCGGATGAGGGGTCGGGAGGATGTGGGGCCGGGCTGCCCAGACACCTGGTTATACCCTGGGCTGGTGCAGCTGTGGGGGTTCTTCTGGATGAGGTAGCACAAACTGGTAAACTGAGCACAGCAACGTGACCTGAGGCACATCCCACTGGCTGCAGACCTGGGTACGACGAAAGGTAGGTAAGAGGGAGTGAAGACTCCTCGCTTTGTGGTCTGGAGCTGAGACATTATCTCCTCCCTTATTCTAAGTCAGGCTTGAATTTACACCTTTTCCTCTCCTGAGTCTTAGGTCTTCACTCTTGGGACTGAACATCTTGTGGCTTTTTTGTCTTCATAATTGTAGGAGCCAATTTCTTATATTTTTTTCTCCCTCTGCTGGTTTTCTATTTTGGGAAAACCTTGGTTGATCTAAGCAGACTCAGGTAATGCAGAGATAAAAGTCGGTGGCATCATCAAACCAGACCTAGTTCCAACAGCAACTCTGAAACATCTTTGCCTGTGGAAGGAAAAAAAAAAATAAAACCTTCTTAGTTTGACCAAGCCCCAGTAGTTCTTCAGTAAAATGAGCACGGTGACAGTATTTACTGTAGAGTCTTCTTATGCTTGTCCTATGTTCAACACAGCCCATTATGTAAAGAGTTTCAGTGGGAGGGAGCTCTCATTATTATTGTTATTCATCCATTTTCCTGTTTACTGGTTCTCTCCTCCCTCTGTGTAAGTAAAGCAAACTTAAAGATAAGAGTGACAAGGAATGGAAAATACTATAATTCGGTAATATGTAGAGAGTCAGAAACCACTGTCCGAAACAACAGCAGCCCTATTTACTCTGTGTCACAAGGAATGGCAGACAGTGCGGGACCACCAGAGCCCAGCAGGTCACTAGATTCCTGGCACACGGGAGGACACCCAGTGTAACCTCTGGGTGGGCGCTATAGCTTCCAAAATTTTAATCATGTGGACATAGAAATAAAAGTGCATCAAGGGCCGGAGATTTAGCTCAGTGGTTCCCGCGCCTGCCTCACAAGCGCAAGGTCCTGAGTTTGATCCCAGTGACCACATACAATGCTGGGCGTGGTGACTCATGCCCACCAGCCATCAATACCACATACCACAGTGCCGGGCGTGGTGGCTCACACCTGTCATTCCAGCACTCGGGAGGCAGAGGCAGGAGGATTGCTGAGTTCCAGGCTTGCCTGGGCTACATAGTGAGCTCAGGGCCAGCCTGAACTACAAAGCGAGACCCTGTCTCAAAAAAAAAAAAAGTGCATCAAACACAGTGTGTGAGTAGCTTTGGATAAAAACATCATACTGTATTTACGTAATTCCTTCTCGCCGAGCAATATATCTCTTTCATGGCTATGTAGAGTTACAGTGCGTGGATACTCCCCGGATTTTAGAGCAGCGTTTCAGCTTACCCCTCAATCTGTATGCGTCAATAATTATTTACTTAGTTAAGTTCTGAAAATTCATTGTTGGTTCCCAAGCTGCGACGGTTTTTAAGATTTGGTGGTTCTTTTCGTGGTTTTCTTTTTTATAACAAATGACCTTCCCAAAAGTTTCTCATTGAACTAAAAGGCTCTGTCATCCATTTCCACATATACTTACTAATTCTGGAGAAAGCAAATGAGTCAGTTAATGACAGACAGAGGGAGGATAAGAATAAGAGATGGAGAAAGGCAGAGAGAGAGACAGAGAAAGGCAGAGAGAGAGAGAGAAAGGCAGAGAGAGAGAGAGAGAGACAGAGAGAGCTGTGCAGCAGAATTCAAGTCAATTAAAACTTGCATGTCATTAAATGAGAACCATGCAGTTCTCCCATTAGATGCATTTAAGCTCCTAAAGAAGTTTTTCTAAGATTTTCTTATTTGAAGCCATAATTAGCATAAATTGTTTGCGCTTGAAAGGCAGGTTCTGTAAGCACATGCTTTTCCTTTACAACCTCCTCATTATTTCCACTAAAATTAATCAGGAATATGAGTGATTCATTCAGATCATCCCTTTGCAAATTTAACTAGAAAATAATGTCATTTTCTCTTAATTTGCTGGATGCTTCGTTCTATAAAATGGATGTGATTTTAAAGCAACAGCGTTCCGTGTAGGGGTGAAGTGTGTCAGCCTCAGAATGGGAAGTTAATCTCAAGGAAGTCAAATGGCAGATTGTGAAAAGCTGAAAATCCATACGCTTAAATCAGGGCCTGATTAGGGGAGGAGGCGCCATGATCGAAGGAGCCAGGGAAGGCGACACTGCTTGCCCAGAGCCCTGAGATTATGGCGTTGAGGTCCCCAGTCATGGGGAACGGGTCTGCGTAGTTCTGGCTTTGTTCTCCTCTGAGGCTTCCCTCGCGCCCTGCCGGCTCGCTGCTCTGAAGAAGCCACGGTTCTGTGGCAAGAAGCTGGGAAAGCTCACTTCCACCCGACCTCATCATAAAGAAGCCCTCACTGCCTCTACTGCCGCTCTTGTGGAACCCTAACCCTGCAGGCCGAGTGCCACCCGGGACCCACACCATTTGCAGTCAGAGGTGTTCGGGCCTCCGCGGTGTCCAAGCCACAGAGACAGGGCTGAGGGCCGGCATCCCGGACGGTGGCTTTCCCAGGATGCTCCTGGCCAACAGCGAGGAGTAGCTTAATGGCAGGAGGGTCTTGCAGAGGTGCTCAGGCTGGGGACCTGATGGAGAGACGGGAAGCGTATCCTGGGTTGTCTGGGTGAGTCTCCCGGGCTCACAAGCGCCCTCGTAAGAGAGGCCAGAGGGCGAGAGGGAGGGGCGGGGTGACGACTGAAGCAGAGACAGGTTCAGGGTGCGGCCTCCCACGGTCACGAAAGGCGGGAAGCCGATTCTCCTCTGGAACCCCCGAAGGGAGCCAGTCCCCACCACCTTTCGACTTCCACTCGGTGACATTGCCTAGAGGATTCTAGCTCCTAGAACTGTAGGATAAGACAGCTGCTTTACTTCAAGCCATGAATGTTTTGGCAGTGTGTTGTGAGAGCCACGGGAAGAGAATATGATGTTAACAATAATAACAGAATAAAATATATTGTTTTGTATGTTAACAGATGACGCTGTAAGGCCTTTTTGCCAAGTTCTCTTACCTTGTCAATGACCCTTATTACACGGAAGGCCCAAGACCACAGCTAGAAGCACGGGCACTCAGAATCAGCGCGGGCTCAGTGGGGTAGCTCCTGCCCACCCTGTGCATCGGAGTAAAAGCTTCTACACAGCTTTCCTTGCTCAACAGACTATCTCACTGCACAGTAGTTCTAAAGCCACCAAATGAGTGGCCAACACTTAAAAACTATGACCTTCTGCAGAGATCAGGGTTCTGTATTGCTTGAAAAGCGAAAAACTCCGGGGCTACTGATGCCGCCTCTCATCCTGGCCCTCACCGGACAAGCCCGGAGGTGTCTGCCCTCTGAACACAGAGGGGTCCCGCCTTCCTCGGCAGCCCCCCCCCCCAGTTGTACATGCAGGCTGTCCTCTAGGAACTTGCTCCCAGTGTGTGGGTACAGAGACTCATCCGTAAGAGGATGCCTTAGTCTTCTGTTGCCGGAAAATAAAGTATCAACAATTTTTTTTTTCCATAAAGCAACACACACTGACTGATTTTTGTTTGCTGGAGACTGAACGCAAGGCCTCACGCGGCTAGGAAGGCGCTGTACCACCGAGCTGCCCGTCAACATGTAACACGTATGTGTCCTCCCGGGGTGTGCAGATCGGGAGAGCTGGCCCCGCTGCCACAGTCGCTGCTACAGTTTTCCTACAGCCTCATCTCAAGTTTAAAGCCGACAAGGATCCACTTCCGAGATCAGACAGTGATTGATGGAACTACATTCCCTGTGATTGGGAGATGATGGAACCTCATTTTCTTGCCAGCTCTTTGCCACAAGGTCTCCCCAAGGCGGCCCCTGACTTCGTTAAAGCCACAGAGAGAGTCTCCTCGCAGGGTGGACTCATCTCCCAGGCATATTCAATTGATGAAACTCAGTCCAAATTCCTGCCTGCGCTCACTGGAAGGTGAGCACGTAAGGCCACGGACACGAGGAGAGAGAGATGACAGGGCCACCTTTGTGTCTGCCCTACAATATTCATTTAGTCCTTTAACATCTGCCTTTTAGGGTCAGGGATTTAGTTCAGTGGTTCTGGCATCTACCTGGGAAGCACAAGGTCCCAAATTTGATCCCCAGTACTACACCCCATGATGCCAGGCGTGGTGGCTCACGCCTGTCATCCCAGCACTCGGGAGGCAGAGGCAGGAAGATTGCTGAGTTCAAGGCATGCCTGGGCTACGTAGTGAGCTCAGCGCCAGGCTGAACTACAGAGTGAGACCCTGACTCAAAAAAAAAAAAAAAACAAAAAAGTCCGCCTCTTAAGTATTTTTCTACTTCATGGTGTTCTCTGATAACACCATGCATTTGGCGGGCACCTGCTGTGCCTGGCTTTTTTGTAATGGCAGCCACTGTATTTATCCAGCCACTTCTAATGTGTCCGATACCTTGCCTGGCTTTTCACTCATCACCATAGTCATTCATTCATTCTTAATCATTCATTCATAAAATAGTTACGGGGCGCTGAGGAGTGTTCCTTAGAGGCTCGCGCTCCGGCGCCGCCCACAGTGGAGGAGGACATTCTACCCACGGTCCTCAGCCTGCCGGAAGTGCCGGGCCTGCTGCACGGAGGACAAAAGACTCCTGGGCCGGAGGGTTAGCTCAGTGGTTCCGGCGCCTGCCTCGCAAGCGCAAGGACCTGAGTTCGATCCCCGGTTACCACATATAATGCTGGGCGTG
>PVIC010039507.1:0-17079 GCA_004025085.1 Thryonomys swinderianus
CCCCCTATTGCATCCTATGGAAACAACCTTTGCAATTTGTTTCACATACAATTGTAGTGTCCCTACCAATTGATTAGGTAAAAAATACTGCATAGGGAAAACTTGTTTATCATAGCACTGTCCAAGGAGTCCTGTGGGAGAATGAGAAGTTTAGAGTGCAAACAGACATCCAGGGTAATTAGGATTAATTCTAAAAACCTGTTGATCATGAATGCTTCTCTCAATTAACTATACCTCCTATTGTCCCTCTGCAGTTAAGATGCAGGGAGAATTTAAATCTGAATCTCCTTTGGAATGTGCGATATAAATGTAACTGAAAGGTTGTAATACTTAGTCTGGCCTCACCCAATTAATATCTTCCTTTTTGAAAATCATTTAATGCTTTTAATCCAATTAATCTCTCTCTTTTTTTTTATTTTTTGAGACAGGGTCTTGCTTTGTAGTTCAGGCTGGCCCTGACCTCAATTTGTAGTCCAGGCAAGCCTGGAACTCAGTAATCCTCCTGCCTCTGCCTCCCGAGTGCTGGGATTACAGGCGTGAGCCACCACGCCCGGCACTGTGGTATGTGGTATTGATTGCTGGTGGGTGTGAGTCACCATGCGCAGCATTGTATGTGGGTACCGGGATCGAACTCAGGACCTTGCACTTGCGAGGCAGGCACTGGAACCACTGAGCTAAATCTCTAGCCCACTATGTCTCTTTTTAAAAATCATTTAATGCTTTTAATTTATCAATTCAAATTTGTACTCTTTGAGGTTTTATAATTCTTTCAGCTACCAGAGTGCCCAGATGTTGCTAAGAAGATACTACACTTTCCAGGGGTTATAAAAAGACCCAGTTTAAGTAAATCTCATTTGGCATAGGCAAAAGGCTGTAAGATATTTTCTTATTAGATGCTATCAATATATCATTGTGGTCCATAATACTTGGAACACAAGCAGCGACAAAACCTGGGACCATTTGGCACTCCCAGGGGGCAGACAGTCCGCTGAAACTTCTTCAGAGGCTCCCGAAAAGTTATTGGAATAGAAGCAAAATAAGGCCATATTTTGTGGAATAACACTTGAGTCTGGGAGCTCTGGCTGTAAAGTTCCCACTGGAAGGAGGCTAGGATTTACCTGATGAGCTACCAATTGATTTAAAATCTGTTGTTTCTCCTTAGTTAGGGGCCACTGACCAACCCAGACAGGACTATCAGATTTCCACTGTGAAGGTGGTGCTGTTCTGGGCAGAGAAACTGCAATGGCCCTCATTATAAATTTGGCCGCTATCCAATTCCATAATTGTTTTTTTTTCCCCCCTTGAGACCCCAGGGGCTGTGTCTGTCCCTGAAACTGCCTACCTAATCCTTTTCCTTTGTGATAACCCATTTTATCCATCATATGCCTCACTGGAGATGTGGCAGGAGACAAGGTCATGATTACCACCTTCCATTCTTTCAATAAACCTATCTCTCAAGTTTACCAGATTGGGTGCCGTGTAGGGACACACATATCCTGCCTGTCCGTCTGTTCTCATAAGCAATGGCACAGTCCTCTGTAGTGTTTGCTGTGGTGAGAGCCCAGTCCCACCAAGGAAGGAGAAGCTGTTCCAGCTTCCCAATATTTAGTCCAAAATTCTGATGAGATGATAGTTACATCTGCTCCAGTATCTATTAGTCCCGTAAAATACTTTCCATTAATTTTGATCTCACACATGAGTCTATTCCTCCAGATTTCTTGGGCAAAATAAATCTCACTTCACAGGAGTGGTTGTTCTGAATTCTCCCTTTTTCTTTCTTTCTTTTTCTTTTGAGACAGGGTCTCGCTTTGTAGTTCAGGCTGGCTCTGAGCTCACCATGTAGTCCAGGCAAGCCTCAAACTCAGCAGTCCTCCTGTCTCTGTCTCCCGAGTGCTGGGATTACAGGCGTGAGCCATCACACCTGGCACTGTGGCATGTGGCATTGATTGCTGGTGGGCGTGAGTCTCTATGCCCAGCATTGTATGTGGTTACCGAGGATCGAACTTAGGACCTTGAGCTTGCGAGGCAGGCACCGGAACCACTGAGCTAACCTTCCGGCCCTCTCCCTTCTTTCTTTATGACAATGATTAGTCAGCTCAACCTTAAGCAAAAGCAATAATTGAGCTATATAATCTCCTTTATTAAACACCCAAACATCTGTAGAACAGGTACTAATGATTCAGAAGCACAGCCTTCATCAATTAAAGTAGGAATAAAGGTTGAACCTTTCACAATTAGATTCACCTTGCCAATTAGCAAACCAATCGCTCCCCGTGGGTGTGGCCCATAGATTCCAGTTGAAATAGATGCAGGATTTTCACACACACACACCCCCAACTCTCTGTGCAGCTAGAAGATCTAATCCCGAGTTCCTTGCTGTTCCATAGACAAGGGAGGATATGTTCCTGCTGGAACCCAAGCCTTTGGTTTGAGCTTGAGTTTGAATTAGGTACTTCTTTTTTAAAAAATTGAATTCGTTATTGGTACATTGTATATACAGCTCACAATCACACTCAACATTGGGGAATTTGTACCAGTAATGACAGAAGTTAATTCTCATTTTTACCCATATCCCTACCCACACATAACCCCCCACCCCTTATATACATGCTATTTCTTTTTCTTTCCAAATCATATTTATTCTTTCCCCTCATTATGTTCCCCCTGAATTGGGTACTTCTATTTAATGTAGTGATTGGCTAGTGCTTCAGTTTGGATTAGATGCCTCTGATCCAATTGCAGTGGATTGGCTGTCACTGGACCCCTCTCCCTCAATTTTTTCAGGGCCCGAGAGAGGCCCCTGTTTTCTTCAAGGTCCCATTTATGTGATACCTGGAATAGCAATCTTTTATACAGTCAGTTCCCTTTTGACAGCAAGGCCAAGGCCCTGGTAACTGACCCACTTCTTCTATAACAGGTTCTGGATTAATAATTTCTGATGCAATATTTTTGTCATTATTTTTAGTTTGTACTGATTTGCCACAGTTAAAGCATTTTGAATCAGCCTGATTTCCTCACATATTTTGGCTAATTGCTTGTGCCATCAAACCCTATTACATGAAGAAGATCCAATAACCTGGCAGGCTCTAATGTAAGCTCCAAGATCATTGGTGGACCTTACCGAATTAATTGTTTGCCTGCAATCTTTGTTAGGATTATCATAAGCCAGCCTTAACACCAAGATATCAGGTGTTTGGGTGTTAGGTATCTGCCTTTTAATGGCGGTTTGTAATTTGGCAAAAAATTCCGTATAGGGCTTGGCGGCCCTTGGAAGATGAGTAAAAGACTGAACTGGGGCACCGTCCTCTGGCACCAAAGCCCAAGCACAGGTCAGCCATCTGAGTGCAAAACAGCTGGGGACCAGGGACCTGTTTACTTATATCAGCAAATTCACCACTACCCGAAAGCACATCTAACGTGATAGCAGCTTCTTTTCCTGCTCCACCTGTTCTTTTGAGCCTGTTCTCTTATCAAGGACAGCAATTAAACTTGAAAGAACAGATAATGGGAGGGAGAAAGGCACTTTTTTTGCCAAATGACCAACATCAAAGGGCACCTGCATATAAGTCGGGAAAACCTTTTCTAGCAAACTAGTGAAAAGGCTTGGTATGGCACTGTCGATGACGTTGTTTTTTAAGTGTTTCAAGATTTGAAGTTCAAATGGTGCCTGGGCTTGTATCTTCTGATCAAGACGGTCAGGATCATCCTGTATTCTGACAGGGAAACACAGCACAGAGCCAAATTCCCTCTGCTACTGGCAGCTTGCTTTGTTAGCTTTTGATAATGAGTGAAAACAAGGCTCTGTTGTAATGGGTGAGTAGATAAGGCAGGCTCAATGGGGGGGCACTCCTCCTGTGCGGGAGGGGTACTGGGGACCTCCACTGTGGACTGTGCTTTCCCTGAAAGGGGGAAGAATGCAGCAAGGTGGTGGGAGTTTTAGAAGGTATCAAGCTAGACTGCAAAGGTCCCAGATTGGAACATACCTGAGCCCAGAGAGGAGAGAGGGGCCGGAGAGAGCCCCTCGGGGAAACAGTTTTCATTCTCTCTGTTGAGCAGCCCTGAGGTTTTCTCCATGTGTTCCTAAATCTGTAAATTTAAAGTTCCTGCCCAAATCACATCTGCAAAAGCCTTTTTAGCATTTTTTTTCAGTACTGTGGACTGACACGGTATAATTTGCTCATTTAAAGAGAGTATGGAGCAAGGGCTGGGGAATTAGCCCCAATCTTGGATGCACAAGGGCTGAGTTCGATCCTGGTACTGGAAAAAAAAAGTGTGGAGCAAATGAATGTAACTTTGTTCTTCAGCCAAAAAAGGTTGCCTCATATTTTCCTTTTTTATTCCACTATTTTATTCAGCCTCAGCTAATTATTTACTTGAATCTGAAGCACTTACCTCTTTTCCAGCTTTATGCTCCTGCTCATGTCCTTTGATGACACAAGCCTCCTGGTTGCCGATTGTTTAAAAATTTCTTTTTACACTGAGTAGCCTCACTGAGCAGGCTGTTGCTTGCAGGTCAACCCTCCAGGATGGGCGCTGATTGCTCAAGGCTCCTGCAGTAAATCTCCGGTCTCCACGGGACCAGTATGTAGTGCAAGGTTGAAGAAAAACTTACAGCAGAGTGAAAGAGAAAGTGTGAGCTGTACCGGGCAATGCTCCTTTGCCAAAAGGCACTGGTCCATCTTACTGACTGAATTTTATTATTCACCAATTAGGGTAAAGGTGCAAAATGTGTGATTAGCATGGAAACTGATGCGAGCAAGGCTTTCAAGAGGAGAGTCAAAGCATTTTCAAATTAGAAGCAAGATAGACAAAATATATGGTTGTAATTAGAGCTCTGTCCTTCCAGTTATGCTGATTGTGAGAATGGAATTTGGGTGCAATTTACTCCAACCTCAGCTACACGTGTTAGCTTGTATTATCCCCACAGCTTCATACGCCCTTACTCTGTTGTTGGTCAAGGTCAAGAACAAGGTCAATAAGTGGGTAAGTCATGTTGACCTGTGTGCTACAAACTGTTCATGAGATATTTCTGAAGGTCACATAGCTTTAGTCAGACTGAATTCTAGAAGTAAATCAACTGAGGAATTTAACTGTTTGCAGCCTACACTGGTTACAGAATGCTTTAGGCATAATTGAATATTAAGCTCTGGCATAAGCTTAAATATTACATCATTTCTTTTCTATGAAATTAAGCATATAATATAGAAGGTAGATAAACAGGAAGAAGGGAGATCTTTTTCAGCAACGAGCTGGAGGAAAGGGGGGAAAGGAGAGAAAAGGGAATAAAAATAAAATAATTGAAGGAAAAAATGATAAAAATAGAGCTGCAAATGGGAAGGAGAGCAAGAAAAGAATGGGGAAAAAGAAGAGTGAAGATGCATTATGCATATATACCAACTCCCCATAATAAATAGCATCACTGTGTACTGCAAATATGTCCTAATAAAAGCTAAAGAAGAAAATTATGAAGTTAGAGTTACTATTATGTTCACTTCTAGGACTTAGATCCATGCTTCCTAACCCCTTCCCTGTGACTCTTCTTATAGTACTTCTAAAGAGATTCAGGCTAAGTTTACAGGAATGAACAACTAGCCAAGTGGGAAAGAAAATTTTATTTATTTATTTATTTTTGAGACAGGGTCTGGCTTTGTAGTTCAGGCTGGCCCTGAGCTCACTATGTAGCCCAGGCAAACCTGGAACTCAGCAATCCTCCTATCTCTGCCTCCCGAGTGCTGGGATTACTGGCATGAGAAGGAAATTTATTTTTGTGATGATGAAGAGTTATCTTAAAAGAGTATTTCTCAGTATAATAAAATCATAAAAGTTAAGTATTAGGTAGGAATGTCAAAGCCATTCCTGTTTGCCTTTGATATTTGGATGAAAGCAGGTGAGTTAGGAAAACAAGCCTGTGGTAGTTGTAAACAGTGGCAGGTGGCTACTTACAATAACTGTACATTTCCTGCTGGGTGTTTGAGGCTTTCTCCCAGAAGCCATAGGCAGACAAAGTCCTCTGTGAGTCCTGGCTTTTGACATGTTGGTCCACATTTTGAACTTGGTCTCAGTGTAGAGTTAGGAAGCACCAAGCACAGACAATAAGAGTGGGGCTCCAGCTCTATGTCTGGGAGAGTTTGGCCTGAACTTCCAATTTAGAGAATCCCTGGACTGAATAAAAGGAAGCTAATTTTAATTTCTCCTTTGAATTTTTTTTGTCTTTTCTCTTTCAGGGAAATGCTGATTTCCTACACTGCTAGATTTGTGCAGTGTAGGATTTATAATAGAGAGCAGCCAATGCTTTGTGTGTTGGAATAAGAATTGCCTGCAGCACTCAATATGTGAATTTTGGTGGGGTCATGGTTTGTTGCTCTCTGCACATATGTATGTATGGTTTTTTTTTTTTTTTTTGAGACAGGGTCTCGCTTTGTAGTTCAGGCTGGCCCTGAGCTCACTATGTAGCCCAGGCAACCTGGAACTCAGCAATCCTCCTGCTTCTACCTCCCAAGTGCTGGGATTATAGGCATGAGCCACCACGCCCAGCATCGTGGGGTGTGCTAGATTGCTGGTGGGTGTGAGTCACCATGCCCAATATCATATCATTGTATGTGGTTACTGGGATCGAACCAGGGACCTTGCGCTTGCTAGGCAGGCACTGGAACCACTGAGCTAAATCTCCAGCCCCTTACATTTTCTTTAAGAAGTATTTCCTTGAATTGAGGTCAGCAAGATAATACAAAGATAACAGTAATATTGAAGAACAATCTTCATATTTACATCTACAATATTCATCTTTCTGTTTTTGTTGGTTTTTCCAGTCTAGGAGATGAGTGCACTACTGCTATGTGCTGAATACTGCCTTTGAGGACATCTTGTGGCTCAGAGGTAGGAAAGAAGAGGAGAACAAAGACATTCACTTGGGACCTCTTCTTGTTCGCAGGTGACTGTCTGAAGTCTCAGCTCTTTCATAATTTCTCCCTTTAGTTGTGAGTTTATCCACTTTCTAGCCAAGATGAGGCATCTGTGCTATCATGGAGGAATCCTTAAATTATGGCTCAGAGGATGAAAGAGTGTGAGTGCTGGGTGGGGTAGAGTAAGTGTCTTTATGCCTTTTGACAACTGCATCGCACACTGGTTTCCTCTGCTCCTAAAATGGTTCATCAGTATCGAGGAACAGCCACGATATGTATAGAATGTCTGGGTACAGGCTACAGACCTTGCAGTCAGGAGCATGTGTTGACTTTCCTCAGGAACAGAGAGGTATGCAAAGAGCTGCAGACGTTCTGGCTTCCCTGGGAAAGCTGTAATCATGGAGCTCATGAGGAAATATAGCATCTGGATAGGATAATACAAAATGGAGACATCTGGGTTTGGGGAAGGACCTTAACTTGTTCCCTATGGGGTGCTAAACTTGTTCCTTATTTTGCTACTCTAATCTTATTATAGTCTCTTTATTTGTAATAGTACACTACCCCTCCTCTGTGTCTCATACTGGCTAATAACGGTGAGTCCACTACAGAGTTTGTCGAATCTGTCCACTAGAGGCAGATTTCTCCCTGTTATCCTTGTACCTTGAAGAGTACCTCTCTCTTTATTTTATTCCTTGTCATTGCTCCTGTGTACAAGTATCTGAGTATCTGATCAGCTGTTGGCATATCAGTGCAGATTTTCATCATGCCTGTATGTACTGACTCTTAAAAACACATGCCTAGAACACTTACTAAGTGCTAGGTGTTAGCAGAACAAATACGGAAGCCATCTTGAGTTCAGTTTGGGTAAGACAGAGATGTAGGTGCCATTTGACTGGTAGAAATAGAAACAAAAGTTTCTGGGAATATAACAGAGGGACTTCTCATGAGTATTTCAAGAAATATAAACTTCACCTGAAAAACTGTCACACCAAGATAAAATTGTACTTGTCTGCTCTCCCAAGAGGAAATGGTTGGTGTACTTACAGCCATAACAATATACAAAGAATTATTACTGAATGAATAAATATAATGTCTGATAAGCATTTTCCTAAGAACTTGTGTGGGGGAAAAATAAACAGTAAAACAACCATGCTGTGGCATTCAGATAACCTTTAGCACAAGGGATGAGACACCTTGCAGGAAGTGATCCGTTCTGTTACAAGGGAGGAGAGGTAGGAATGACAACTGGGGGACCACACGGGGACAGGGAGATGGCGCAGGAAGAGCAGCATCAGAGGAAGTCTGCACTGACAGCGATCCCACAGTGCAGTCTGGGTCACTGCTTAAGTAAACGTAGGAGAATCCAAAAGATCACGCGCATATTATCACCTCATAGTGCAACGAATTGAGAACTTGACAGCCAAACAAATCACATATATGATGCATACATGGAAATGAAACAGTACGCTTTTGCATAATCAGTGGATCACAGGAATAAGTCACACAGTCCCTGAATAAAATAATAATGCCAGTGCAGCAGCCCAGAACCTATGGAACACAATGAACTTAATTCTAAGGGAGTTTACTGCTCTGAATGTCAACATCTGTGAGACAGTGAGTCCAAATAACCCACAAGGTCATAGAAAAACAGAAACAATCCAAGTCCAAAGTTAATATAAAGAAATAAATTATAAAGTTGAGTGGAAACTCATAAAATTGACACAAAAAGTATAAAAAATAATTGATGAATTGAACAGGCATTTCTTTGAAAGGATAAGCTAAATAGACCAATCTTTAGCTACACTAGCCAAAAGAAGAAAAGGCTCAGACAAAAGCAATTAGAAATAAGAAAAGTAAAACCTCAGTGGATGCCAATGTAAGCCAGAAGATTATACTAACTACTTCAAAAACCTTTACTCCAGTAAGTTGGAGGGTCTAAAAGAAATGGATAGAGAACTACTCTGACATTTAAATTACCCAAACTGAATGAAGAAGATATTAAAACCCTGACAAACTGTATAACTAACAATGAAATTGAGAGAGCAATAACAAACCTACCACTTAAGAAAAGCTTCAGACCAGTGGGCTGACCTCTGAATTGTTCAAAAACTTAAGGGAACATCTAATAGCAATACTCCTCAAACTCTATAAGGAGATTAAAAGGAAGGGAGTACTACTGGGGTCATTTCTGGAAGGTAGAATTACCTTGATTCTACCTCCAGACAAAGACAACTGAAAACAGAAAACATAACATGCCTAATCATAATATTACATGAATATCCATGTTTTTCTCTTTATTGAGTTTATTGGTACATTTTGGGAATATCCTATGATCACATTCCTCATTGAGAATTTATACCCATACATGACATATCTTGATTCATATTTTTCCCATTCCTCTGCCCTCCTCCCAACTCTTCTATTTCCCCTCCATGCATAGCTTTGTTTCTTTGCTTTTTTCTCTTACTATCAAATTTTTCTTTCCCTTCTGAGATCCCTCATATTTAAAGAACTAATTCAAAAATGGGCATCTGAAATGAATAGACATTTCTCAGATGAAGAAGTGAAGCAGCAAAGAAATTGAAAAAATGTCTGCCATCGCTGGTCATCAAGAGATGCAGCTGGTTGCTTAGAATTGCTTTTGCTATTCTTGGTCTCTTGTGGTTCCAGATGAATTTTTGGATTATTGTCTCTAGCTCTGTGAAGTATGGTGTTCGGATTTCAACTGGAATTGCATTACATCTGTATAGCTGTTGTGGGAGTACAGCCATTTTGACGATGTTGGTTCTCCCTACCCAGGAACAAGGGATGTCTTTCCATTTTCTGATATCCTCTTCTATCTCCTTTTTTAGATTCCTGTAGTTTTCAGAGTAGAGGTCTTTCACCTCCTTTACTAGACTGATTCTTAGATATTTCATTTTTCTGGGTGCTATTGTGAAAGGGATTAACTCCCCAATTTCTCTTTCAGTGAGTCTGTTGTTTGTGTATACAAAGGCTGTTGATTTATGAGCATTGACCTTTTATCCAGCTACTCTACTAAATTTGGCAATTAAGTTTAGCAGTGTTTTGGTTGAGTTTTTAGGATCCTCTAAATAGAGAATCATATTGGCAAATAATGACAGTTTAACTTCTTCCTTACCTGTCTTTATTCCTTTTATTTCTTTGTCCTGCCTAATTGCTGTGGCTAATGTTTCCAGCACTATATTGAACAAGAGTGGTGCCAGTGAGCATCATTGTCTCATTCCTGACCTTAGTGTAAAAGGTTTCAATTTTTGCCCATTTAGTATGATGCTAGCTGTTGGTTTCTCATAAATAGCTTGTATTAGATGGAGATAAGGTCCTGAGTTCGATCCTGGTAACCACATACAGTGCTGGGTGTGGTGACTCACGCCCACCAGCAATCAATACCACACACCACAGTGCCAGGCGTGGTGGCTCATGCCTGTAATCCCGGCCCTTGGGAGGCAGAGACAGGAGGATTGCTGAGTTTGAGGCTTGCCCGGGCTCCATAGTGAGCTTAGGGCCAACCTGAACTAGAAAGCGAGACCCTGTCTCAAAAACAAAAAAACAAAAAACAAAAGAATCAATAGCGTTATACCACAGTGACATATGTACCCCATGTTTATTGCAGCTCAGTTTGTAATAGCTAACTCTTGTAAATGGCACAAATGCTCATCATCTGGAGACTGGATGAAGATGTGGTTTTTAAAAGTAAAGTGGAGTACTACTCTATCATAAAAAACGATAAATTAGAAACATTCATAGTTAAATGGGTGCACCTTAAGGCCATAGTCATAAGTGAAATAAATAGGACACAGATGTATAAATACAATATCATTTCTCTTGTGTGAGAAACTGAAGGTGTAAATGAAGTCCAGAATGTATAATAGGTATTGTTAAAGAGGAAGAAAATGTTCAAAGGGGAAGGGGAACTAGGGAAGGCAGCAGGAGAAAGCATACTCATATTTATAGTAGTGTAACTCATCTTGTTTTGTTTTTGTAACATTTGTTTTTTATTATTTCTTGTCCCTGTGAATTATAGGGTGTGCCAATAATATGGGTGGTGTTATACTGCCTGACAAATTTGGGAAAGGCCTGGCTGATTGCAGAGCCAGCACAGTGGTCCTGGAGGCATGGCAGTGGTCAACATGGGGGCAGTACCAGCGATGACTTGTGTGATAGCTGCTGCCAAAGACTGCTTAGTATGTTCTGTGGTGCCTGTATCTTTGGTCTGTAAAATCGAGCCATTTAGTGTCTAACCCTTGATAGTGGCAGTAAGGTTTTTGGTAGCACTGTGGCAGCCCTCATAGATTAGATCTCGGGTTAGTGCCTGCTGGGTGTCAGGGTGACTCACTTTAGGAGCAGCAGGTTTGATAACCCTCTGGCAAAAGTCTGGAAAGGTTTCATTAGGTTTTTGAATCTTTTCTCAAAGACAGGGCTCTAACATATATGGGCAGGTGACGCCAAGCTACTAAAGCTCAGTTGTACATTTGATCAAAATAAACCCCTCCTTGGGCTGCTTGGTGCAGGACATCAGCCATTCTCCCTACACCCCATTACATAGTAATTTGCACCCCTCTAGTACCATTTCTTCTTTCTTGTTGTTCACATTCCTTTTTATACATTGCTTTAAACATGAGAAAATTACCCAGAAGAAGACAGGCCTGTGCCATGTCAAAACAATCTTTTGAACAATTTATACTATAAGCAAAATCTTTCAGCAATTGTAGAACATATGGACTCTGTGGGCTGTGCCCTTGAACAGCCTGCCAGAAGTCCCTCCAGTCCTTAGGCGAGTGTGGTATTCATGGGGGAACACAAGATCCCCCCTGAGTAACAGGGTAAGCAGATATTAATCTGTTTTGTTTGTTACTCTTTTATAAAATTGTACAAAATAGTTTTAGTTTTTGATAATATCTTCTTCATCGGAGGATGAAGAAGTTTCAGCATCAGAAATAAAGGGAGAAGAGGTGAGGGAGTGGTAAGATGGTGGTGACCCTAACGGAGGTGGCCATTTTGATGTTCAGTCATTTCTGCCCTCAGCAGGACACCTCTTTTGCTTCTGGGGAGGTTTTGGCAGTGCCATACTGGGAGGGGTTGTCTCTTTTTTTGGGGGAAGGCCGCTAGGCACCAAGGAAGAACCCTGAAGGGAGCCCAGGCCTTTGCCATCTTTGGCAGAATTATCGTGGCAGATGCTCAATCTGCCATCTTGGGAGTCTGCCTTAGCAGTCTGAGCCTTACGTGAGGATATTCAAGCCCCTATGCCAAAATGGTGTAGAAGTCTAAACACTGGATAATAGCAGAAGCATTGGGGAAGAAGTCAAGAGGCAGAGTAATTTCACCACCAGCCTCAGCGTGTTGCGCATTGCACGGAGTGCATTGCCAACACTTTGGCCTTGAATAGATCTTCAGCTTCCAACCAAGAGGAGGTGTAGGAAATAATTTTCCAGAACTCTAGTAGAGGCTTTTGAGAGACACACATACCACAAGTTTTCAGAAAGCAACTCGAGCAGGATCGCTTTGGATCCTTATCATGGCTTGAGAGATTACCCATGTTGGGAACACTCACCTGGCATCCCTTCAGTACTTATCCATTATACGTGAGTTTTACGTGGGGCGCCAGTTGTTGCCCTACACGGTGATCACAAGGGTTTGGAAGCCCAGATGGGGAAGGTGAGGTGCAGAGTCACCAAGCAGACTCCAGGGAGGTTTCAGAGAACACTTCTGCTTTTATTGAGGGTTATACACACTTACAGAGAGAACAGAGACAGGGTTTGGCTACAAGTGTACATAGATAATGTGGTTATTTCTGACTGGCTGATCTAATACGGTTAGCTCTGATTGGTTGGATAGTATATTTTACCTAATATGGTTAGCTCTTGGATGAGCAAAGGTGTCATGGCCAAGGGGGAGCAGAAGTCACTCTGCCAGCAATAGGTATGTCTCTACACATGGGAGTGTGCTCAATCTCCATCTTCCTTATGGGTTCTCATAGCATGCTATGAGATGTACAGGCACTGTACTTGACCCAGCAAGGCTTGAACATCCCCTTCACAATTCTTATGATTTTATTTCAACACAAATAAGATGTGTACCTGATTTCCCTATTCAGTTCTTCATCTAATAGCCTGGGATTGCGCCTGTGACTGATGGCCAGCTATGCTGCTCTTTACACAAGCCCTGTGGTCCCTGATACAGCACTGTGAGTGATCTCCAGACAGTAAGACCTATTGTACATCAGCTGCCCCTCCAGCCACTTGTTATGGGCACAGGAGCTTCTGAGAGCCACTGAGCAGCACGGGCTTTGTGTGCTTGTTGCTCTGATAAGTAATTTTGAACATCAAGATCTGGTCCATGACTTTTCCATGTACCCTCTCATCATTATTTCTGAGATTCCGTGGTTATGTTTAAAGTTGACACGAATTCATGTTGGTAGTCCTTGGTCTTATTGGTCCTCTTTAGGATACTCCTGGGCTCTGTGAGAGGTCTGCGACCAGCCAGGATGCTGGAGAGGAGATGGTTGTCAGGCTTGCTTTCAGTATACTTTTTGGAGCTTTATTTAACATATGCTATGTTAATTTATTATCTTAACATTATGAATATTTTGTGTAAATCATTATATGAACCTAGAAAGAAGGCCAGAAAGACACAACTTTTCCCCAAAGTGCTGCCGTACTATCAGTGCTGTAATAAAGTGAGACATTCAGTATGCGGTGTCACTGAGCGGAGCTGGCCAATTCTAGGATTGCTGAACGGGGTGGGACTTGAGAACTGAGGAACATCGGGACAAGAAAGAAACGTAGATCGAAAGCATCAGCTTTATTCCTAAAGGGCAGGAAGGCATCAGTAAAATTTCAGTAGTCTGTGATAAAGTTAAAAAATTACACATAAAGTTATGGTATGAAACTAAATTTGGTCAAGCTAAAAATTTAGATTTTTTTTCTGAAATGATCCTTTTCCTACTTTGCTATTAGTACTTTTTTAAATTAATGATGATAATGCTGTGTGTTTAAGAAAAACGTATTTGCAGGAAAGACAAACAAAAACCTCTAAAATTCACATCAACAACTCTTGTCAGTGTTTATCATTTTGTACTTTTATTTTTTGGGAAATTGGTCCATGAAATTCCAAGTCTGGATCAATACTAGTAAGTTCTCTTTCAGAATTGCCCTTGATTGGCAGGTAATTCTGTGCACTGTCAACAAAGAACCTTCTCTGAGAAGACTGGTAGCCTCACCTGCTTTGGGCGTTACTCCAGAGGAGGCGAGGCTGGAGGCCTGGGACTTCTCCATAAAAGGCTCAGTGCCTTGGTCCTGATCAGGCGACTCTGCAGAGGAATCACACTCTCCACTCAGCTGACAACCCTCGGCTCCAGCCTTGAAGTAGAGAGAAGTGAGTTGGGGGAACACTGATTTTTAGCCTAGTTGTGGACTAGGTTCCAGATGTTTGGAGTTAAAAAAAAAAAAAAAAAAAGAGCCCAGGGCTGTGTAGCATGTGGGGCACTAGATAGGAGCATAGTGATGATAAGGATGTGGAGGAAAGATGGTTAAATAGTGCCCTTCATCTTGCTTTTCTTTAGACTGCAATGGTACAGCTCAGCTTTCTGCTATTCCTTCTGGTGGCCACCGGAGAGTGCAGCCCAGGTGAGTCTCCATCCGGGAGCCCAGGCTTCCCAGCTCATCCTTAGTTTGGAAGAAAACAAGTAGGCTGAGCTGCTCCCAGGACCTGAACCTCTTCTGGAAAGAGGATGATTTTAAAAAATTGTTCCTTTTAACTTTTTAAAAAAATTTGAATCTTTATTAGTACATTATATATACACATAACTGTACATTATATATACATTGAGAATTTGTACCAGTATATGATAGGATTTAATTCTCATTTCTTCCCATTCCTCTACCCACCCTACAATTCCCCACCCCCTATATACATAAGCTTTATTTCCCTTTTTTTATTACCATCACATTTTTTCTTTCCCCTGTTACTTACCCCTGCAACCCCATTTCCCTTTGAATATTTTCTATTCAAAGAGGATGATTTTTTTTTTTTTTTTTTTTTTTTTAGACAGGGTCTCGCTTTGTAGTTCAGGCTGGCCCTGAGCTCACTATATGGCCCAGGCAAGCCTAGAACTCAGCAATCCTCCTGCCTCTGCCTCCCGAGTGCTGGGATTACAGGCGTGAGCCACCACGCCCGTCGAGGATGATGTTTTTGATGTCATCAGAGATACAGGCTGAGAGCTGATTTCTGTGGTCTTGAAGGTGTAGCTGAGAGGATGTTGCTAAGGCAGGACCTTCATTGACACTCAGTCCCTCACTTTGACCTTGAAAGGTCTTTGGAAAGAACCATGTATCCTCCCAGCCATACCTCACTCCCATGGCCTTGTATGGCAATTTCATTGTCTACTTTGTATCCTGAGAATCTTTTATCCTAAGCCCTCTTCTCTAGAACAACAACAAAAATATGGCCTTCAACATTTTTCTTCATTAATATTTGTTTTTGAAAGTGAAAAACATTATTTGCTAAATATCTTCTCTCCGATTCCTTACAAAGTAGTATTTATTAGGTGCATTTTAGTCATGGGTTAACAAAGGCTCAGGCAAGTTGAGATGTCCTTACAAGGACCATCTACTTGTAAGAACCAAGTGGATGACACCTGAATGCTTCTTACCCCAAGACTTGTCACTGCCTCCTTCTTGCTGATGTATATTCAAGTGCAGATCAATATTCAAGGTTCTTTATTTCATGCCTGTGTTAGTTTCTTGGCCAGTCAGTACTATCTTCTATGTATCTCATCTTTCCACCACATTAACTTGCCTCTATTTCTTAGGATGGTGAATTTTTTTCCTGTATTGTTTTCTCTAGTCCTTTAGGCAGGTTGTTCTCTTCTCTTGAATTCTCTTCTCTTTCTTCCTATGGATAAACCATGTTTATTAACTCAGATTAAGTTAAGGTGTAACTTGCCATGGACTTCTGTGACTGAGACATCTAATGCTAGATAATCCTCCTCCTCCAGTCAGGCCTCTCCATTCTCCATTCTGTTCAGCGTCTTCCTGTTGTTCTCTTGAACTTCTGTTTCAATCCTCTCAGTTGAGAGGAGTTTCTTTCGGTTTACTTCTCAGAAAGTCACCTGAGAGCTATTGTTTTTTGTTTGTTTGCTTGCTTATTTATTTATTTATTTATCTACTTTTATAGGCTCAGTGATTAATTCTTTGAATGCCCAGTGCCCAGAGCAGGTCCTAGCACAAGCATAAGGCAGCGGGGAGGCCCAAGTTAGGTCTGTGCTGGATGCTGGGCCAGACGGGCTGAATGGAGGTGACACTGAGTCTCAGGGGCTCTGAACACGGGTAGCGAGTCCCGGGATCAGAGATTAGTGACAAGGGGTGGCTGGGTTTTGTGTAGCACCGGCAATAGAAATGAAACTGCATTTTCCCCAGCTGTAGCCAACACTGATTTGAAAGAAGAGCCCTGTTCTTTGCCTCCGTCTCTGCCCCGAAGCTGTAATGAAGTCAAGCAGAAGTGCCGTAGCGCAAGTGGTGAGTGTTGCAGTCTATCAAGTCCATCCAGCCACGCAGAGGGCTTTTTCTTGGGAGGTTTTAATTTTATTTTTGTATAAAAGCATGGGAAAATGTATGTAGATTACATGTTGAGTAATCTTTGCCATTTTAATCAGTTTTAAACGCACATTTTGGTGGCATACATTTCTCTCACCTTATTATACAATCACCATCACTGTTCATCTCTAGAAAATTTTCAGGACTTCAATTAACACTCTGTAGCCACTAAGCAATAAGTGCATGTTCTGTTCTCCTTTTCCCTACCATTCTACATCTGGGCTGGCTAAATTTTCCTAGTCTAGTTAGGTCTTTTAAATAGCATCATAAATTACCTGTCATTGTGTTTTTAGATTGCTTTGCTTAATAAAATGTTGCCAAGGGGCCGGAGGGTTAGCTCAGTGGTTCCGGCGCCTGCCTCGCAAGCGTAAGGACCTGAGTTCGATCCCCGGTTACCACATATAATGCTGGGCGTGGTGGCTCACGCCTGTAATCCCAACACTCGGGAGGCAGAGACAGGAGGATTGCTGAGTTCGCGGCGGCTTGCCTGGGCACCATAGTGAGCTCAGGGCCAGCCTGAACTACAAAGCGAGACCCTGTCTCCAAAAAGCAAAAAAAAAAAAAAA
>PVIC010039508.1:0-17085 GCA_004025085.1 Thryonomys swinderianus
GGAGCTGCTGGGTCCGGTCTGTCCGCCGCAAGTTCCCCAGTCCGCTGGAAACACGGCACGGCGGGCCCGGAGCTGCTGGTTCCGGTCCGTCCGCCGCAAGTTCCCCAGTCCGCTGGAATCACGGCCCGGTGGGCCCGGAGCTGCTGGTTCCGGTCCGTCCGCCGCAAGTTCCCCAGTCCGCTGGAATCACGGCCCGGTGGGCCCGGAGCTGCTGGTTCCGGTCCGTCCGCCGCAAGTTCCCCAGTCCGCTGGAAACACGGCACGGCGGGCCCGGAGCTGCTGGTTCCGGTCCGCCCGCCGCTCGTTCCCCAGTCCGCTCGCTAATATTTTTCTATGTATATATTTTCTTACTATTTTTATTGTACTGAACCCCATAATCTTGATCCTTTTTCCAATGTGAATACTTATAGATTATAATAAATTACATTAGTTTTTCTAATGGAGTTTAAGATATTTTGCCATTTTTATCTTAGCACAACGAATCAGAGTAGCCTGATAAGTCTATAGAATGTAAGCCACTTTTTAATTTTCAAAATCCACATTAGTTGAATTATGTCCACATAGTGTTCAGCAGTTACTCGTCTTGCCCCTGTGCAAAACATTTCATCAAAAGTGGTCTTTCTTTTATGTCTAGTGCTGTCTTGCCTTATTTCATCTTTGTACTCAAAACCTAGCATCACCATTCTACTGGGGACATGACTGAACTTGATTGTGACAAGGATTTTTAAGGTTTTAGTAAGTCGTGTCATGCAAGAACTGAAGTTGGTCTGTTGTTGAAGACTCAGGCAAGATCACAATAGCCCTTCACCCATTCAGAACTTGTCTACAGTTCCATTCTTCCTCTGGATAGCAGTAGGGAGAAATTTGAGTGAAGAGCTGTATGTCAGCATGGCTGGTACTTCTGGGTTATACATAGGCCTGGAATATGGATTTGTCTTCTCATTTCTCATTCCTATAGACCTTTTTAACCATTTTCCAATTCCTAGAATATCTATTTCGGTATCTGATGGTAAGAATGGTTTATTGATAGTATTTGACTATGTAGAATATGGGATATTAATGACATTTAAAAATCATTAATGTATGATTTTAAATTTAACAATATAAAGAAGGAAGGTGCAGTTTGATATGTAATTTTATATAATTGCTTTATTAGATCAATTGGTGTGATATGTAAGGCTTTATCACACCATAAAAGGTACACCAGCAATATAGCATAACTTGCTTTGCTGCAAGAAGCCCAACACGATGCTCTTGAGGAGTAAGGGGAAGACTAGTGATGGTGGATATCTGTGTTTGTATCGAGGTCTTGTTTCTGCCCTTTGGAAGTTCTGTGAATCCAGAACTCTCCTAGTTTACTCAGTGACCTCTGAAAAGACACTTGATTTTTATATATTAGTATTACAGTTATCAACTGTCACTAAAATCCACTGGAGGCTTGGTATGAGACAGACTAGGCACATTCAGTATATTACTACACTTAACCCTGTTTACCCAGTGTGGTAGGTATTTTCATCTCCATTTTAAGGATGACTACATGGGGACCCAGAGAAGCTGAGATACTTCTTTGAGTTCACCCATTATTAGCAGGCAGAGTTGAGATTTAAATTCATAGTCTAGCTCCAGACCGGGGCTCAGCGTGTACCCTGGTGTCACCAGTCTGCCCTGCTAGGTCAGCTTGTCAGCTTCCTCGTGTCCTCTCTCTTGGGCAGGTTGCAGGGGCTCACCCTCTTTTTCTGTCTTCTCAGAACTGTCTCCAACTAGTTTTCCCCCAAGAACGAATGGTACAGATTGCCCGCACTTTCCTTGTTATTCTGATGATTATCTTCAGACCTCTTTGGAATTAGGGATATTACTACTAGGGCTCTGAAAAAAAAATTAAAAAGGCCTAACAAATGTAAGATAGTTTAAAGATACAGTTTTTACAATTATACTTACCAGTTTCCAGCCAAGACAGCAACTGCTCAGGTTGTGACTCAACTTGAGCTTCTGTGTTGTGCTGAGCACAGAGCTCATCAAACCCATTCTATTCAGCGGGCCTGTCTTCTGCTCCTCTGGAAATCCTCCTTCCATCACCACTGGAGGGTGAAGAAATGAAGAAAGCCATGAGTTCTCTTCATCTCAAGTGAAGAGGAGACTCTCAGGCTGTCCCGGCAGCCTTTCAGCCATTGGGAGCCTCTCTGTAGTTTTTTTAAAAATTGAATTCTTTATTGGTACATTTTATATATACAGCTCACAATCCCACTCAGCATTGGGGAATTTGTGCCAGTACATGACACGAGTTAATTCTCATTTTTACCTACCCACATATCCCTACCCACCCACAACTCCCAACTCCCTATATACATGTTCTTTCTTTTTCTTTTCAAATCATATTTATTCTTTCCCCTTGTTACTTTCCCCTACCACATTCCCTTTGAATATTTCCAATTTCATAAAATCTGTCATACATTCTAGAACTTACTTACATCTACAGGTTCTCATACCAGAGAAAAGATATGGTATTTACATATCTGTGATCTATTTATTTCACTTATTGGTGTGTCCTCAAGGTGTATCCATTTGCACATAAATGAATGAAAATGGTCATTCTTTATGGCAGAGTAATACTCCATTTTATTAAAAAAACCCACATCTTCTTTATCTGTCTGTAGTTTTACTCTTCCTCTGGATAGTGGTAGGGAGAACTTTGAAAGAGCTGCGTGTCAACACAGCTGGCCCTTCTCCTGGGTGGTAGGTCAGCGTGAACAAGGGTTGGTTTGCATTGCCAAAGACCTCTCACTAGGATAGCACTCTGAAAATGTGGCTTGAGTTTGTATTAGTCAGATGTGGCAAGGTAACAGACACAGAGGCCACTCCCCTCCATGCAAAGTTTACTTTTTACAGTTCTCTACGGGAGGGAACATGTCATGCCACTCGGCCACATGTGAGGAAGTGCCAGGGTTGGTCAGAAGGCGGGGAGAGTGGGCTGGGCTTTTCTCGCAGTTTCTGAGAAGGCAAGGCAGGATTGGCTTGTGTAAATAGTTTTTGAGGGCTCTGAACTATAGGGGTGTTTCTTGCTTGTAGGGTCCACTTGGGTCTTTGGTGATTTAGGTGGTTTGGAGTAAGGAGGCACGCATTGTTTCTGCATATGAAAGGTAATCTCACTGGCCAAGTTGTTAGTTCCCTCTGTGAATTTGCTAGCCCTAGGAGAGATAGTCTCTCCAGTATGAGCAAGTTTTCAGGATGTTGAAGCTTCATAAAATTCAAAATATGAAAAACATGATTAATATGCCCTCCCCAGAACTGTGCTTATCACAGAAGTGACTCTTGGGGGGGGGCTTTCTTAGTGATAGACTGGTATCTTGGTTCTCTATAGCTCTGGAACTTGCAGTCTGGCTTAGTGGGTGAGGCCTGCACTTATCCAACGGTGACAGGACACAGGATCGTGTACCAGAAAGACTGGGCAAGTGTAATGAAGTTCAGGGAAAGACAAACGTCCTGGAGACAGCAAGACAGTGGCTAAGAGGGTGGTCTTGAGAGGCAGAATGCTAAGTTCATTCCTGGCTTCATCAGTTATTCACTGTGGTCAGATGTTTTAGCATGTTCACTTCTTTCTTTCTTTTTATTTATTTATTTATTTATCTATCAGTTTTTTGAGACAGGCTGGCCCTGAACTCACTATGTAGCCCAGGCTAGCCTGAAACTCGTGGCAATCCTCCCGCCTCTGCCTCTGGAATGCTAGGATTACAGACGTGAGCCACCATGCCTGGCATTGTGGTGTATGGTACTGTTAGCTGGTGGGTGTGAGCTACTATGCCTGGCGAGCTTCCTCATTTCTAACATGAGTCGAACAGAGTGATTGAGTTATTGTGAAGACTAAGTGAATCAATATGTTGATAGTGCTCAGAACAAAGTCTGGTACTTTGTATTCGGTGTTGGCTGTTATCAGAAGCTGTTGAGGAATGCTTAGAATGGATATCCTGATCTTTAAGGAGATGAGGGAGGCCAGAGAGAATGAGAATGACTTTGTGAAGATGGGGAGGGCATTGGGTGGTAGCTGAAAATAAGCTTGACAAATTCAGGTCTGACAGAAGAAAGGTGAAAGAGCTGGTCTTTTGACTGGTACTACTTTTAGAGACAGGAGATACTTGATTGCTTGTAAAAAAATCAGGATAAATTAGGGACTGGGGTTTAGCTCATTGATACCAGCACCTGCTTTAAGTGCAAGGTCCCCAGTTCGATCCCCAGTAACCACATACCACTAATGCCGGGCATGGTGATTCATGCCACCAGCAGCCAGTACCACACACCACAGTGCCAGGCATGGTGGCTCATGTCTGTAATCTGAGCACTTAGGAGGCAGAGGCAGGAGGATTGCTGAGTTCGAGGTTTGCCTGGGCTACATAATGAGCTCAGGGCCAGCCTGAACTACAAAGCGAAACCCTGTCTCAAAAAAAAAAAAATCAGGATAAACTAATGTAGTACAGTAGAATTTTTAAAAAGCCCCCAAACTGCAAAATCTTTGTGGTTTAAAAGAATAAGCGTGTGTTGTTATGCATACTGCATGTCTGTGACAGTGCAGTTGGGGCTCCACAGCAGGTATTTTGAGACTCAGGCTATTTAGCACAGCCACCGTAACGTAGTTTGTTTGAGAGAAGCAAAAGAGCATTACGGAGGGTCGTGCACCAGTCATTAAATGCTAGGTCTAGAATCAACATGTACTTCTCATTTACAAGTCATCAACTGTAGTCGGGCCTGGGTCCCGAGCCCTACGTTGGGGCCACCTGTAACTGAGCCATCCAGGTGGCCTTGTTGTGTGATCTAGACTACAGAGAGCTCTTGCGGCTAGTAGAGGAGCCTCCCCATCACGTCTGGCTCATCTTGCCTTTATTCACCCAGACACGGGTGCAAGCAACCGAAGTAACACAAGATTCATCTCCTTTCCAGTGTCCATTAGTACATACTCTGGTAAACAGCCTCAGCTGTGTTAAGTTTTCCTTAGACCCTGCACTATGCAGTCACCCCCGGGCGCGGCCTTTCTCCTTTGTGCTCACAGAGGAGGCCAGTTAGGCCTCAATTCTCTTCAGTCTCCAACAGTCAACTAAAACTAGTTGTTACCAGACAGGGTCAGAGGAGGTTCCCGAAGCTGAGATGAACAACCTAACCCACCTTTATTGTGCAGTAAGTGTGTAGGTTTGCTGACTCCTGTCATGGAAAAAGAATTTTTAGATCTAGTCAGTAAGAAACATGGGAAGGATTTTGTTAGCAGAAATTAAAAGGTACATTTCTGCTTCTCTTGAGGGGTAGAAACCCTGGGAAAAGGTGACCCACCCACCAGAAGCATGATGGCCCATTCTACAGGTGTGGACCTAAGGTTTTTTTTGTTGTTAAATAGGTAATTTAAACAGTTTTTTTGATTTTTCTCTACCTACCTGCTCCCTTATTTTAGGATTCGTTTTCTGCTCCTTTTTAAATTAATTTACAGTATGGACTTGCAGTAGTCCGGAGGGATTTTGGATGTGGTAGGTCTGAAGGGAAAGGAATCAAGATTAACCAAGGGGATGTTGATAAGGGATCACCTTGGAAAATTTTGATTGAGGCCTGAAGTTACAGTCTTTTTTAAAAAAAAGTACAATTTAGTCGGGCATGGTGGCTCACGCCTGTAATCCCAGCACTCGGGAGGCAGAGATAGGAGGATTGCTGAGTTTGAGGCTTGCCTGGGCTATATAATAAGCTCAGGGCCAGCCTGAACTACAAAGCGAGACCCTCTCTCAAAAAAAAAAAAAAAAAAGTACAATTTTTAGTTGTGTTTTCCTTATCTCCCTTTCCTCTATCTTTTATTTCTTCTATCTTACCTCATAGTCACATGTCAGTATCTAATTACAACGGTTCCCTCTCTTGGAAAAGGTGCTGGGGAGAAAGAATTGGAAATACTCCGGTACCACTGATTGCTTACTACACAGGGAGAACGTAGTAGTTCAGGTAGGTGAACTATTAGCTTCTGAATCACAGTTGTTGCAATTCTGTGTGGTAAAGGTTGATCAAAGAAAGAATTTAAATGAGTGCAGTTCGGTCAGGCAAGACTTTGGGTCGGGGTAGGTGATGTCACCATAACAAATCTAGGAGTTAGCAGGATGTCAAGGACAGAGTTGAACAATAATAAGCTCTTGTATTTGGATGCTTTTTTTTTTTTTGATGGTTTGTCTTTACAAAAGAATAAAATCACTGCACTTACTTTGAGAAGCGTCACTTTGAAGTTGGGAGGCTGAGATTTAAGAGTTCAGATCTGGTGATAAGGACTTGAGTCCTTGGCATAGAATGATTAGCTTTTTTTTTTTTTTTTTACTTGAGATGGAAGCAAAAAGTAGATTTTTACAGGGCCCAGGACTCAGCTCTGGAGGCAGAGCTGTCAACAGAGATACAGACGGTGGGTGGGAGATAGTAATGTCAGATGCCACAGGAAGTCAAGGCAAGTGAGGACTGAATTCAGGCTGGATTTTTCAAGGAGTGAATTGTGATGTTTAAATGTAAAATTTTGGTACGGGCAAATGCACATTTCAGCAGTTATAAGAAATGTGTATGGTGATAGCAGAAGGTATGACCTACTGATTGTTGAGGTTTATAGAAAAATAAAGACAAAAGCTAGTACGGTAGCTGTCAGGCCCAGCAAGAAAAAGGCTCATTTTGTTGTTCCTGTGCTTTTTTTCCAATAGAAAAAACCTGAGCAACTTGAAAGGCTCCTGTCTGCTGAGAGGTGGGATAGTACATGCGGGGGAAGCAGGAGGTGGCCACGTCTGAAACTAGAGCTGGAGTTGAAAACAGGCCATGAGGGCCAGGGATTTAGCTCAGTGGTTCCGGCATCTGCCTGGCAAGCGCAAGGTCCCAAATTTGATCCCTAGTACCACACCCCACAGTGCTGGGAGTGGTAGTTCGCGCCTGTAATCCCAGCACTCGGGAGGCAGAGGCAGGAGGATTGCTGAGTTCGAGGCTTTCCTGGGCTACATAGTGAGTTTAGGGCCAGCCTGAACTACAAAGCAAGACCCTATCTCAAAAAGCAAACAAACGAACAAAAAACAACAACCAAAAAACAGACCATGAGAGGGGCAGATGGAACCTAGATGATGATCCACGAAGCAAACAGGTGGTTAGAAGGGGAAACAAAGGAATTTGCGAATTTCAACACCCTCTAATGGGAACATGCACTGAGGGCATGCCTGGCTTCTGCCATCAATGTGCTAGATGTAATCGAAGTTAATCTAGGAGGAATTTAGGAGGCCTAGAGAGCATCGGTGACGTGCTTTGAAATCGACAGACTCCAGCCTAAGCGATTGTACTTTCTCATCTAGTGTATGCTTAATAAAAATGAATACGGAATAACACAGTAATAGAGGAAGGGATGGAGTAGGGCTACTTAATCTCCAATAACCATGGTTAACATAAGCATGAAAGTATAGCGCAAAGTGGTTTTGATAAAATTATTTAGTTAAAATCACATCTACTATTTGAAGACCCTCTTCTGAAAAGTTATCTGAAGTTCTAAAAAAATGTGTTTTAGATACTCTAAATATTAGAACATTTGAGTGATGCCTTAAAATTCCTGCTTGTCAAAATAATCTGCTATTCACGTCTCACTCTTGCTGAGCTCTCATCTTTTAAATGTTAGAACAGGAGCAGAGCCGGGCAGAGAACCAGTACTGTTGTTCATACGGTATTTACCTCTGTTCCCTCACCTGGGTCCAGCCCTTAGTTCCCCCTCCTCTCAGCTGTGGTTAATGAGGAGCTTCTCTTCGCCTTTCCATGTGCTACTGTTGTACGGAGGCTCATTACGGAGATTTTTAGGGCTGCTGTGCAGCAGTGATGGGGTTGTGGTGAACAGTAACTACTGGAGTCCAGCTGCTTTGAGATCACATCTTTGGTCATGTCATTCTCCTAAAATCTCTGAGCATCACTCCCTTGTCTATAAAATGAAGTTAACCTATGTATGTGAGAGTTTGCAGTGTTCTGAGTTTTTTTCATGAAATTCCGATAGAAAAATTCAAGCAACAAGAATTGAGAGAGTGAGTAGGGGGTGGTGGGGTGGGTTGGAATATGGGTAAAAATGAGAATTAATTCATGGCATGTACTGGTACAAATTCTCCAGTGTTGACTGTGATTGTGAGCTGTATGTGAAATGTACCAATAAAGAATTCAATTAAAAAAATTGAGAGAAAAATTTCTATTTGTTACGGTGTTCCAAAAGTGGAATGCTGTGTACATATGGGTTTAATGAAGATTGCAATGAGATTGGGAGAATGCTAGATAGTGTACATAGAAGCATCCTATACATATCAATTAGTTATCTTTATAAATAGATTCCCTCTGCTAGATACTTTCACTACGTCCCCCCACCCCTGTAGATGTACTTAAAAAACCAAAACTGGTAAATCAAGGTATTTATTCCTGGATGGAGTATTGGCTGTATCTGAAAAGGTTTATAAATTGAGCAAAATGACAGGGGCTGAGGGAAAGATAAAGAACAAAATCAGAGATGATGGAAGAGGTATACGCTCAAAAGCTATGCTATGATTAATTGGTTATTTGTTCTACGGCGATGTCCTTTAACGATTTTGACAGTTTTCTAGGGTTTTTTTTTTTTTTTTTTTGAGACAGGGTCTCGCTTTGTAGTTCGGGCTGGCTCTGAGCTCACTATGTAGTCCAGGCAAGCTTCGAACTCAGCAATCCTCCTGTCTCTGCCTCCCGAGTGCTGGGATTACAGGTGTGAGCCACCACACCTGGCACTGTGGTATGTGGTACTGATTGCTGGTGGGCATGAGTCTCCACGCCCAGCAGTGTATGTGGTCACCAGGGATCGAACTCAGGACCTTGCACTTGCGAGGCAGGCGCTGGAACCACTGAGCTAATCCTCCGGCCCTCTAGGTTTTAAATATAGTTATTTCGTGTGAGTCTTGAATTGTTAATAGTGCCAGGAGACAGGTATTTCAGTGTTAATCAAGACATCCATAGTTCCTCATGAGGAGGTAGCTGTTGCAATCCAGGAGGTAAGCTTCCAGGTCCGGGATTGAGCAGCTTCCTGGGGCAGGTATAACTTCCTGAAAACTGAGCAGAAAATGAAATCTCCATCTTAAAAATAACTGTAATGACTTCCCTCAGGAATCTTTTTCTGATCACTCATTTAGTCTAAGTGGCACTCTTCAGAGAACTGAAACATGCTCTACTTTGCAAGCAGGTAGCAATCAAAAGGATACTTTCTTTCCTGTTTGAAAATAGTGAAATTACTCCAGTCTGATCTTGGCAACCCGATGGCTGCTGCTAAGACGAGCATAGACACACTGAGCATGAAGGGGAGCTGCGTCTGTGGGCTCTGAAGTGCACAGGGTGGCCAGAGACAGCGCGCTGTCACGGGGAGGCTGCAGTCCGCCGCGTCACCTCGTGCGTCAGCGGAATTCAGGGTGGATGTACCCGGACGGGAGTCACGTCGGTTTGTGTCGTCAGCGTTCACGTAGTGCGCCGCTCCCCGCCCTTCACTGGTTATAAAATATAAACCAGGCCACAGCCCACAGTCATCTGCTTTCCTTACCCTAGCAAAGATCTTTCACTCCGACTGCTTTTTCCTCACTGCATCACAACACTTAGTGTAATTCTCACAACGTTCACTCCGAGTTTGGTCTCTCTCTGTCCCACTCTCTTTCGCTCTCGGGGTCTGTCTCTGTCTCTGTCTGTCTCTCAGATATATCACAATAGACTCTTTCATTACATGATTACAAGTTATATGGACGCACCCGTACATGCTTCATGAAAGCCATAAATTCATAGAAAAGAGAGACTATTTAAAGCTTGAGGCCAGAGAGCACAGTCTATCCTATTTACAGTTTGTATTAAAGATTGGCATTTAAGTTAATATCGTACCACGTGTGGTAATCCTGCAAATTGCTACATATTTTTATTTATAGTTAAGGGAGTAAAGCAAAATCCCCTTTTCATTATGTTATCTTGTGTTATTTACTCAGTGATACATGACATTGATTCCTTGGTATGAGTTTGCAATGAAAGACCCTATTGTAGTATATATTTATGTGGGGGGTGTGGCTAGAGTTATGGCTCCAGAGGGAATTTAAATTCTGAATATCTTGGTACTTGTACAGTTAAAGCATATAGCTTTATGTCGCTTTAATGCTACTTTTTTTTCCCCCAGAGTCAAAGAAGAGAAAAAGGAATGAACAAAGGGGAAAAGCTTAAGGTTAAAATGCTAGAAACCAAATAAAATGACCAAAGGTCACTGACCCAAAGTTCAAATGACCTAAATCAAAGATGGTAGTTAAACCAAAGATACTGGTGATCCTTTGGTCGACCTGTTTCTATTATTGAAAAGTCACTTTATCTTTAAAAATGTAATAACCACTTAAAGACACCACAGAATGTTTTCCCCCATTGGGAAGACAGGAGGCTGTGCCTCAGCCGTTGAGTGGAAAAGTGGTTCTATGCTGTGTCAGTTGATCTAAACCAGCGCTCCTAAGAATTTCTTGAGGAGAACTTTGATGTTTTAGAGGGATGTTTGGTCAGAGATCATATTTGTTTTGAAACAGGTAATACACAAATAAGTAATGTGAGAAGTTATCATTTTGAATAAGGTGGAATTTAGTCCAGCATCCATTCATTCAGAATTTTGGATAATTTAATCAGGAGTGAGCAGCCATTTTGCTGAGTACAAAAATAGGGACCCTTGTGCCAAGGATTTAGCTCAGTGGTTACAGCGAGCTCCTGAGTTCGATTCCTGGTACTGCCAAATGAATGAATGAATGAATGAATGAATAAAAGTACTTCCTAAAGAAATAATAATGTTTGTAAAGTGTATAAGGACTAGTATGTTGATGTAAATGTATCCCCTTATTTTCAGCACTTAAATAATTACTTCACCATTTTCTGGAGCTCCATTGTTTCTGGTGAGACTTCAAGTGTTACTCTGTTGAGAAACTAACTTTCATGCGTATTATTGTTCCCTGTGTATACTGTGTCATTTTGTTCTGGTCATACTCTAGATTTTTAAAGTGATTTTTTGATTGAGACAGGGTCTCGCTGCTTAGTTCAGGCTGGCCCTGAGCTCACTATGTAGCAGCCCTACTGCCTCTGCCTCCCGAATGCTGGGATTATGGGAGTGAGCCACCACGCCTAGCTTTTTTTTTTTTAAAATAGCAGCTTGATAATGATGTGGCTGAGCATAGCTTCCTTTGTATTTATCCTGTTTGGGCTTGTTTAGATTTTAGAATCTTTCTTACCAAATTTAGAAAAGTCCTACTATGCTAAAAATAAAGTTTTTCTTTTGTATCTTTTACGTTTATCAAAATGTTACAGAGGTAGTGTAGGCAGTTCCTACATGTTTATTATCCCACTTCCCTATATGGTCCTATCTAATGTAAACTAAAAAAGTAAAACTGGCACAATGCTATTAACTATCTTTTTCTATTTTCTTTTAAATCTCTATTTTAGGTTACCACCTGCGATATGACATTGTATTTTATCATCACATCCCCTAGGTTTCTATTCTGTGACAATTTTTCATACTTTACTTGCATTTATAGGCCTGACATTCTGGCAGGGCTCTGTTCAGATGATTTGAGAATGTCCTTCAGTATAAACTTGTCAGGTATTTCCTTGTGTTTACACTGAGATCATAGGTGTTAGTAATGCATTGGGGCAATGTATCTTCCTTGTTGGATCCTATCAGAGGATGACAGTATCAGTGTGACTTACCACTGGCAATATTAAGCTCAATAATGTGGTTATAGTTGTGTCTTCCAGGATTTCTCTGCTGCAAACTATTTTTCCTTTACTGTTCCCTGTTTTTTGGAAGCAAGTGCCTAAGTCCAGCCTGTACTCAGGAAGAAGAGAATTAAGCTCTATGTAAAAAGATCTATCTATCTATCTATCTGTCTGTCTGTCTGTCTGTCTGTCTATCTGTCTATCTGACTATCTATCTAGATATCTATCAGAATAGACTCATTGGTATTTATTTTATTCTTTGGACTCAAATTCAATTGGAAACTCTTTTAGATTGATTCCTGTGTTCTTTTGAGATGTCCTATATTCCTCCTCTTTCTCGTCGTTTTCGTCTTTGTCTTATTTATTTATTTATTTATTTTTGAGACAGGGTCTCGCTTTGTAGTTCAGGCTGACCCTGAGCTCACTATGTAGTCCAGGCAAGCCGCCGCGAACTCAGCAATCCTCCTGTCTCTGCCTCCCGAGTGCTGGGATTACAGGCATGAGCCACCATGCCCAGCATTGTGCTATGCGGTGTTGATTGTTGGTGGGCGTGAGTCTCCACACCCAGCATTTTATGTGGTTACCGGGGATTGAACTCAGGACCTTGCGCTTGCGAGGCAGGCGCTGGAACCACTGATGTAACCCTCCGGCCCCGTCTTTGTCTTATTTTCTTCCTTTATTCCTTCTCCCTATTTTCAGGGCCTCAACGATGTGCTGGTGCTCCAGCCTTGCCTTGTATTTCTCCTCTCCGAGCCTAGAATCAGCCTTTTCTCCAGGGAGGCCTGGTTCCTTTTGTTGGAAAGTGGTATTTAAAAACCAATATTTAAGTAGTGGTTGTTCTCACTGCTTATCCTTTTTTGAGCCCTTGATACCTTATTCTCTTTCTCTTGTCTCCTGGATGCCACTTATATTCATATTAAGCCTTTAGATTTTCTCCTGAAGGGAGATGGGGGCTCTGTTCTTTTTTTTTTTTTTTTTCCCAGGCCTGGGCTTCACGCAAGTGCTTTACCATTGAGCAATTCCTCAGTTACCTGTTCACATTCTTCAACATTTTTTCTTCTTTCTTTCAGATTGAATAATCTCTGTACAACTATTTTGAAATTCATGTACTCTTTCTTCTGCAGACTGTAATCTGCTTTAACTTGTCTGTGAATTTTAAATTTCATATGTATTTTTCTTCATTTCTGGAATTTCCTTTTGATTTTTTAAAGTAACTTCTATTTGTTTGAGTTTTCCTTTGCTCATCATATTATGGCATTTATCCTTTTAATTTTAATATTTAATAGCTGCTTTAAAGTCCTTGGTTGCTAATTCTAATATTTCAGTTCATTCAGGTTGTTCTCCACTGCTTTTTTTCTTGAGTATGTTTTATATTTTCTTGTTTGTTTTTATGTTTAGTAAATGTATTGTGATCTATATTTTGTATAAATTGAATTCTGTTATGTTCTTCTGAAGAATGTAAACATTTTGTATTAGTAGGTAATTAACTTGGTTGAACTCATAACTGTGCCCTCTCTATAGGGACAGCAGTCAAAATTTCAGTTTAATTCCATTTATTTGGCTTTAGAAATTCTTTTTTTTTTTTTTTTTTTTTTTTGAGACAGGGTTTTGCTTTGTACTTCAGTTTGTACTTCAGGCTGGTCCTGAGCTCACTATGTAGCCCAGGCAAGCTTCAAACTTGCAGCAATCGTCCTGCCTCTGCCTCCTGAGTGCTGGGATTACACCACACCCGAGATTGTGGTATGTGATAATGGGGATTGAATTTGGGACCTTGTACTTGACAGGCAGACACTGGAACCATTGAGCTAAATCCCCAGCCCTGGCTTTAGAAATTCTGTCCTGCACATGGACAGATCCAATGGCCTTTGGAGAAGTAGTCACAAACAAAGTGTAGACTATGACACCCTTGCTTGGTGTTCCCTGTCCTGAAGTTCTTCTTTACTTTCCAGCCGCTGAATTAGTCCTACAGTCTGTTCTCTGGTTCTTAAGGCAGAAAAACTGGAGGCTTTTAATATGAGTTTCAGCTGGTTTGCCCAGCACTGACCTGACCTGGTCCTTAAGTGAAAAACTATAAAACAGTAAACTCAGTGTCATTCACTCTTTCAAGTGTTAACTTTTTCCCATTTCTACCAGCTTTTTGCCCATTTTTGTATGAGCATGTGTGTGTATTATTTTGTTTAGAGTTTATAGGTGCTGATAGTGAGATTAATCTAAGTATTCCTCTGTTACCAGAAGTGGTATGCCCTTTCATTTAAGTATGTCATGATCCTAATTAAGTAATCAGACAAATGACAAATTCCCCAAAGTTATGTGTGATTGTGAGATGTATATAAATTGTACTAATAAAGAATTAAAAAAAATAATCAGACAAATGAGTGTGAAAATGAAACTGCACTGTAGTATGGAAAACTACTCATGTGCTATGAGATCTAATAATAGGGGAATTGAATTAATCAACCAGTGACTAGTACATATAGATAACTTAATCTGAATTATCGCAGAAAGGCAGAGGCCATGAAGGGGCAATTCCTGCATTAATTGGAGAAAGAATTCCTATTCTGCTGTCCCAGTAGAGAGACAAAGAAATTTTTCTGTCTACTCCAGGCTATACAAGGATAGGACTCCCCAGGCCCCAGACCGAAGGAACCCTCCAAAACTTAAGGCAAATAGAGAAAAATCCACATTTTGACACAGACACGCCAAATATATATGAACATAGATGTTAGATAAATATAGGTGCTAGAAACCATGAACATCAAATATAAGGAAAAAATATAAAGCTACTACAGAGAAAAAAAGACATATGCACTAAGAAATGCATATTTGGGGCCAGAGGGTTAGCTCAGTGGTTCCGGCGCCTGCCTCGCAAGTGCAAGGTCCTGAGTTCGATCCCCGGTAACCACATATAATGCTGGGCATGGTGACTCACGCCCACCAGCAACCAATACCACATACCACAGTGCCGGGCGTGGTGGCTCACGCCTGTAATCCCAGCACTCGGGAGGCAGAGGCAGGAGGATTGCTGAGTTCGAGGCTTGCCTGGGCTACATAGTGAGCTCAGGGCCAGCCTGAACTACAAAGCCGAGACCCTGTCTCAAAAAAAAAAAAAAAGAAATGCATATTTGAAGCATATGAAGAAATGTTCAACATCACTGGTCATTCGAGAGATGCAGATGAGAACAACACTGAAATTTCATCTCACTCCACAAAGAATGGCTGCTGTCACGAAGTTAGCCAGCAGAAAATGCTGGCAAGGCTGTGGGGAGGAAGGAACCCTTCTCTACTGTTGGTGGGAATGTAGACTGGTGCAACCATTGTGGAGATCTGTGTGGAGATTCCTCAAAAAACTAGGATTAGTGATCCCATTTGACCCTGTCATTCCCCTACTAGGGATATACATGAAAGAATTAAAAGATTCATATCACAGCAACATATATGTACCCATGTTCATCACAGCTCAGTTGTGATAGCTAAATCTTGGAAACAACCCAAATGCCCATCAACTGGAGACTGGATAAAGAAGATGTGGTTTTTACTTATTTATTTTTATAAAATGGAGTATTACTCTGCTGTAAAGAATAAATTTGAGGCTGGAGGGTTAGCTCAGTGGTTCCGGCGCCTGCCTCACAAGTGCAAGGTCCTGAGTTCGATCCCCGGAAACCACATATAACGCTAGGCATGGAGACTCACGCCCACCAGCAATCAATACCCCATACCACAGTGCCAGGTGTGGTGGCTCACACCTGTCATTCCAGCACTCGGGAGGCAGAGACAGGAGGATTGCTGAGTTCGAAGCTTGCCTGGGCTACATAGTGGGCTCAGAGCCAGCCCAAACTACAAAGCGAGACCCTGTCAAAAAAAAAAAAAAAAAGAATAAATTTGAGTCATTCATACTCAAATGGACATACCTTGAGACATACTCATAAGTGAAGTAAATAGGACACAGATGTATAAATACTATATCTGTTTTCTGGTATGAAAAACTGAAAATGTAAATTTTCTGTAGAATGTATGATATTGTAAAATAGAAAATATTCAAAGGGAAATGGGGATATGGGTAAGTAATAAGGGGAAAGAAAAAATTGTGATAGTAATAAAAAAAGGATACAAAGCTTATGTATATAAGGAATGGGAGGTTGTAGGGTGGGTAGGGGAATGGGAAAAAATGAGAAGTCCTGTCATATACTGATACAAATTCTCAATGTTGAGTGTGATCATGATATGTAAATAAAATGTACCTATTTCACAAAATAAGTGCATATTAGTATAAAACATCTACAAAATGAGGGCAAAATAAAGCATATTCAAAGTGCTAATTGAAAATAAATACTAACCTTAAGGTCTCTAAGTACTCATTCAGTAGAGGATGTGATGAAGACACTGCAAATACACAGAGGTTGAGTTCACTACTCATAGGACTCCTACCAAAAAAATTATTAAAAATACACTGTAGATGTAAATGAGTTCTAGAATGTATGATAATTTTTATAAAATAGGAAATATCCAAAGGGAATTTGGTGTGGGAATATAATGAGGGGAAAGAATAAATATGATCTGGAAAGAAAATGAAAGAGCATGTATATAAGGGGTGAGGGGTTGTGGTTGGGTAAGGACGTGGGTAAAAATGAGAATTAACTTGTGTCATATACTGGTACAAATTCCCCCATGTTGTGTGTGATTGTGAACTGTATATAAAATGTACCAATAAAGAATTTAAAAAAAAGATATACTCAAGTAGGGCCAGCTCAGTGGTTCTAGCATCTGCCTAGCAAGCACAAGGTCTCTGGTTCAATCCCTGGTAACCACATACAGTGATCCTGGGTATGGTAATTCATGCCCACCAGCAATCAGTATCACACATCACAATGCTGGGCATGGTGACTCACGCCTGTATTCCCAGCATTTGGGAGGCAAAAGCAGTAGGATTGCTGAGTTAAGGTTTGCCTGGGCTCCATAGTGAGCTACAAAGCAAGACCCTGTCCAAAAGGAAAAAAAAAAAAAAAAAGATACACTCAAGTAGACAGGAAATGGGGCAGATTGTTCTTCCTGAAAGTAGCCATGGCAAGACCTCCCATCTCCCATGTTCCTCTGTTGTGTGATCTTACTACTCTCCCCATCAGAGGTAAGGTGTGTTCTGTTCTTGTTGAATCTGCACCGACTTAATGACTTTTAAAACTAATAGGATGAAGTAGACATCATATCCACATTGACCTGCAAGGCCAGGCTGGACAAGGCCATGCCGCTTTCATCTGTTGCTCGGGACACTTTTTCTTGGATCTGCCAGCCACCGTATACAGTGTCCAGCTCTTCTGACATCTTGAGTATAAGAGAGGCTTTGTGTAGCCA
>PVIC010039509.1:0-17098 GCA_004025085.1 Thryonomys swinderianus
GGAGGCAGGCGTGGGTCCCACCTGTGGTCTCAAGCATTCACAGAGTCTCAGACAGACCCCAGCAGGCAGGAAAGTGGGGCAGGCAGTTCTAGGAGAGAGGCAGGTCTGGGAGAGAGGCAGGCCGGAGGATGCCTTCACACAGGAGAGAGGAGAGGGCGTTCCTGCAGCCTGGGCCTAGCAGGAAGGAAATGACTGACTCTCCCTGACTCCAGTCACTGTGGCGCTAGGACCAGAATAGAGGACACACATGGAAGGAAAGATAAGACTGGCCACAGAGCCAAGGGTGGACTGAGTAGAAAAAGAGAGCGCCCTTCCCTGGGGTACCTAAACCCCGTGGTGGAAACCATGGAAGACAACCTCCAAAGGACATTGCTGAGATGTCTAGTCCAGTGACATCAAACCTTTGAGAGCTTGCAACAACACAAACAGCCCGCTGTGGTACATGTGCCACAGGTTCGCCACCGCCAGTCTAGTCCACAGAGGGAATGTGCACACACTCAAAAAGTGAGGGCTTTCTGCAAATAGATTCAGAGTTCACAGGGACTCTGATGTCTGCTTAGCTACAGAGTTTTTCAGCTGCTTCCCTAAGTTCCACTGCTTCTGTGTTTTCACAGTCAAACACAATCGCTCCTGTGAGATGGTCCCCCAGAGTGGACAAAGCTGGACAAACCCTTCAGACTGAAAGTTTGAAAAAAACTACCAAGATATAAGAGGTGGGGGAGTTGGAAACAAATTAGGTGTCAGGCAAATGCAGAATTAACAAGGGAAATACCAAGTGCTGGCTGTCAGCCTTAGGCCCCATGGGTTTCAAAAAATCTTCAGTCATTGAGGGCGTGGACATAGACAAGGGTTTGGTGAAATGGATTTGGGGGGCAGCCATTGAATGTGGCGGTCCTCCTCTCTTCCTCCACTGTGAAAGGGTTATCCTTGCCTGCTTTGAACTTTGAGATTGGCTGGACACAGACATGGACACAGACAGTTACCAAACTACAAAAGGCCATGTCCAGACCTGATAAATAGGAATTACACCAGAAATCTTGGGCTTTTAGGTTGAAAGCCAATACAGGATGAGCTTGGTGTGTGCCAGTGTCTGCCTTGGGCAGGATGGGCCTGCTGTCTTATTGGCTGTCTACTTTGCTTCCTAAGTAACCGAATCCTTGATTCTGACTTGGGCACATCACAGCCTGAAACACAGACTATTCACAGAGGTAGTGGTTTCAGGGGTTCTATATCAGGGTGGCAAAGCCACAACTCCAGTGGTCACGCCCCATGTATAGGTGACACTCCTAATCTGTTACCCATGGAGAGCTCTGTCTTTCTCCACCCCCTTCTCAATCTCTGGGACTCAGCGTATAGGAAGACACTGGCTTTATGCTGGTAGTGAAACGGGATGTTACGGTAGGATTTGCATTGTTTCTTTCATCTGTACCTTGTGCCTGTCTAATTTAGCCAAAAGCTCCAGGTCAGTCCTGTCTGACAGTCCACCGTGAAGAATCAGGACTTTCTCGTCAACCAGCGTGGCTAGCGGAAGCCAGCAGAACACATCCTGAAGTGTCTTTAATATTTTCTTTCCATGTATCTGAAAACATGATATAAGATAGCAGTAGGTTTCAGATAACTCATTCAACATCTCTGAACTGAGCAACTTCTTTTAAAAGGAGCCTAGAAATGGTAGTATGCATCTGTCATCCTAATACTCAAGAGGCCAAGGCAGGAGGATTACTATGAGTTTGAGGCCAGCATGGATTACACAGTGAGAATCTGTCTCAACCCCTCCCCACAGAAAACGTAAGAAAAGCGGCCTACTTTATATTTATGCATCACTTCCTTGGTGAAGCCATATCTAGGTATAGAAACAAAAATAGGTATTAAAATAAATTCAGTATAAAAAGGCATATTTTGTATGTTACTTATTTAGAAAAGAGACTGAGGCATAATTACCACACTCTTTACAATTATAACATTATCTCTGGGTAGAGAAATTTTGAGATATAATTTTCTTATTTTGTTTATCCATACTACCCGCTTTTTCTAGAGTGAATCCTTACTGTTCATAGGCTAAGGAGTGTGTGTGCAAAAAGAAGTCTTACAGAGTAGAATAAGTCATAAAATTTTAAAAAATCTTAAAAACATTATATACTGTCTATTTGACTTTCAGCAATCAGGAAATTATCTTTGAAAGGCACCTAAAACTAGAAACTCTAATGACATTATTTTTTCAGATCAGCTACAAGCAGGTACGAAGTCCCCAGCACATGTGGGCCTGTACCGTAAGTTCACCATGTGGTCCTCGTGGTTGCCTCGATTCAGATGGAACTCTTTTGGGTAAACCAGCATAAAGGCAAACAGAACCATCAGGATCTCTACCGAGTCCTTGCCCCGGTCCACGAAGTCCCCGTTGAACACGTAGGCCCGCTCTGGCGATGGGAGGCCATTCTTCCGGACACAGGTTAGGGAGGGGCCAGTGGAAAGGGGGAGCAGAGACCAGGTTAGACCAAAGGGATGCGTTGGGGCACCCAGTTGGGTCTGCAGCTAGCTCTGTGCCCTGGGGCTCCGCCGGTGTGGCAGCCCTTCTACTGCAGCGAGTCCTCACTGGCCAGGTAGAGGCTCTGAGACCTTGTCAGCAAGGCCCACTCCAGCCAGAACCTACCATGCAGGTGGCACGGTGCTGGGGGGTGATGTAAAGGTCAGTTCTACATTCTGTCTACGTCAAATACTAACAGTAATAGTAATTACTACCACTGATTCCTCAGGATCAAAGAAGAAAACACCTGGAAGGGTAGCGTATGTGTCTAGGGATATCACATACAAATATTATCATATTCACATATTTGTTCTATGATCTGCACTTTATAGCTAATTTTAGGTATGAAAACAGCCTTTGGTTGCTTTGATAATAACCAGACTTTATCCAGAAAAAGGAAAATCAGTTGTGAAATAATGCTTGTTTCTAACATTTTATATGTATAAAACAGTATAGAAAAATGTACTAGAATACAATGTAATGTTTTTACCATGTATTTACTGCTTGGAAGCCAAAATTTTTCAAAATAATAGTTTAAAGATTCCAGAACCACTTAAGCATTTTTACAGCATACTGTGTCTGAAAAGGAACTCGATGTGAATATTCATACCTTATAGAATATGCATATTAAGTCATCCAATTGTCCATGTAAGTCTCCTAACAAAGGAAAAGATCATCAGTCCTGATTGGTCCTTACCCTTGTTTCTAATTTTTACTGTAAAGAGGAAAACATTGTACCTAGAAAAACCTGGCAAAGAATCTGATGCTCACTAAGTCTTCACATCACAAACTAATGTTTCACATCCCTGGCTGGAGTGGCCGAGAGCAGAAAGCACCGCTACACCGGCCCAATCCTCATAAATCGCAAGTGACCTGCCTTTGGAGCAGCAAGAGACAGAACAGCGCAGACAAAAATGGAGGGCTCTGCCCTGGGGACAGGGCAGCACTTGGTCAGCTTTCCAGGGAAGTTACAAATTCTGGGCTTTAATATGAAACCCTCTCGTTGCCCAGTATCGGGACACTGACGTTTAAAGCCTGAGGTCATAGAGAACAAATAGAGGATGTATGTGGGCTGCATGGGGCCCGGTGGCTCTGGGCTGAGAGTGAGCGTTGATCCCTGTGGACAGACGCTGGCCACTGATGAAGACACAAAGACAGGGGCATGGCTGGGAGCCAGATTCCTCTAGGAGGGCACAGCGTGTGGACCAGGTTTGCTCGATGCAGGCAGGAAAGCCCGCTGCGTGGCTGGGGTGATTTCAGAGTCAGGATAGTCACTGTGCTGTCTGAGCCTCCCCCTTGAACGCCCTCCATGTGGGGCACCTGGGTGAGAGCTGGTCTGAAGGAGTGGAATCTGACCTGTTCACACCCACATGCCCCCCTCACCAGAGTCTGCCCGCTGCTGCCCTGGGCTCTTACCACACACTGTGAGCTCCTCGCTGTAGCAGCTGGACACCCGGGTGATGTTTGGCAGCTGTGCCAGGTGCCTTCTGGCCTCGTGCAGCAGACGCAGTACGTAGTGAGCATGCAGCTGCTGCTGGGAGGAAGGAGGGGACACAGGACACTGACAGCCCCCCACGCTGCTCGGCGACTCCAAAGGGACCTGAGGATGGCTCCCAGAGGGCCTCAGGGACCCTTTCTTTCTTGCCCAACTCCATCCTTAGTTTTGCTTTTCATCTTCCCTGTCTGTCCCCCCAAGCATCCTGAGCTGATTTCCTCCTTTCCATTTCTTCCCCAAAGCCCTCCAGGCCTGGGTTCTGGAGCAGCACGTGGCTGTCTCAACCAAGCAGCGAGAATCGCATGCGTGTGGATGGGAGAGCGACCCTGCCACACTGAAAAGCAGCCCAACTCCTCTGGCTGTGAGAGAAGAAGGCCCGGATCAGACTTGACCTGCAGGCCAAACCTGACCCCTTCTTACAGCTTCTGCCTCTACCTACATGCTCCGAAAATCATATGTTCTCAGCCAGATCATTCCAGCGGAAGCCCTTCCTTGTACACACCAGTCAGTTCTTTCTCATGGACACTGCAGATTGAGTTCAAGGCCCTCACCCTCAGCTATCTCACCAGCCTTTTAATTTTTCTTTTTTTTTTTTTTAACTTTGAGACAGAGTCCAACCATGTCACTAACTTGAAACACTCCTGCCTGAGCCTCCTGGAATACTTGGGCACCACTGGGCCTGGCTAACACTCTGCTTGTAACACGGGGACCAGGGTGATTGTTTTAAAGGCAAGTCAGATCATATCTCCTGTGCTTATCATCCAAGGCCTCCTCATGGCATTCAAAAAGATGAGTCATCCCTTCTACTCTTCCTGGCTCCAGTTTCCCAGCCCCGAGCTGCCCCCACAGCCTCCTACACCAGCTCTTTCTCCCCATTGTTTGCTCAAACACTGCCTGGAGTGTACCCTGACACCACGGCCAGCCCTGGGCTCACAAAGTGCCTTCCCAGTCCCTGCTACCCTGGCTTAAGTTCCTTCTCCCCACTGCATGGCCATTTCTCTGTGCACTGGTTTATTTATGGCGATTTATCATCTGCTCTCCCCCACCCCACCCCCAGAGTATCAGCTCCAGGCAGGGACCAGTGCTGGCTTGCTCATGACTGTGTCCCTGCCCCCAGGCTAGGTGGGGACACAGGGTGCTCCATGTCAGCAGGATGAATGCACAGAAAGACATTGGGCTGGGGGATGGGGGGGGCAGCCTGAGGGCTGGCCAAGGAAGGAAAGGCCCTGTCGCTCCAGTTAACATAGGATGACTCTTCAGCCAGGAACTCTGTGCAGGCTGCTTGCATGCAGGACCCGGGCTCCTAGAGCTCACTTGTTTCAGCCTGAAAGCTTCCACCAGGGCAGTGGCATGGCCAGGAAGCAGCGGGAAGGACAGGCGCGGCCCTGTGTAGTTGGCAGGCACCTCAATGGCTTCGTAGTCACCACAGGTCTCCAGCTCCAGGTCCTGAGGATGGCTCTGCTCCATCAGCATGCGGCTTAGGATATCCCCTGGCAATGGGCAGAGGGTGGCTGGCTGTGGGCAGACATGCCACTCATGGGCGGGACAGGGCTCTCTGGTTTCGGCTGAGCCAGGACAGAGAGAGGGTGGGAGATGGGAGGGTAGGCACGGGCAAGAGAGAGGGCTGGATTTTCCTCAGTGTGTGTGAGCAGGAGAAGGAGAAGGTTGCAAAAGCCAGGGCTGTAAGCCAGGAAAAGGACAAAGCTGAGGCGGGCAGCACTGGCCAGGCCAGTGGATGCCAGGGCCCTGGGCACTGTATCTCCCGCTGCCCGCACTTCTGCAGCTGGGGGCTTCATTCCTCATCTGGGGAGCCCTCCACCCTCTACGGCTGCTGACACGTGGGGACTCTGATCCCTGTGCCTGGTGACATTCACGGCTCCCTGCTCGGTGCCCCTTGTTGGCCCCTCCACCCTTCTGCCCTCTTCCCGCCTCCTTCCACCCTGTACTTGATAAATCAACTCCTCACACCACAGCACTGACTGCAAGAGTGGCTTCAGGGGCCTGGAATAGATCTCCACCTTGTGATCTGCCACTGTCCTTCATCCTCTGGCTCCCCCGGGCTCACGGCTGCCCCCCTGTGCCCCCTGTGCCCCTGGTGCCGTGTTCTTGAGCTGGAGGACAGGGGCGGTCACACTCACTCTTGTGGGAGCTGTTGGGGGTGAAGTGACCCACGAGGTAGCTGAAGAACTCGTGCAGCTGCAGAGGAAGCAGGGGACCTGGCTTAGAAACCAGGTGGGGAGATACGGGGGTTCCTGGTCACTGGCCACTGCCCTGCCACTGTCCTGGAAGGCAGGTGGAGGGGCCGCCGGCCACACCTGGCCCTGGTCCTGCTGCCCGGCGTACTCTATGGACTGGAAGATGCTCCAGGTGCAGCGCCGCCGCATCTCCAGGCGGGCCACGTAGCGCCGGTACCACCTCTGGATCAGGGCTGCTGCCTTGAAAGCTGTGAGCAGACGAGATGCTGTTGTGAGTGGGGCATCTGATAGCCACACAGACATCCCCCCTTCCCGTGTCCTCCTGCTGGCCACAGGGCTCGGTTCCTTGCCCACCCCACCTGCCTTGCGGCTGCTGGTGGTCTGTCATCACTGGAGTCTGTAGGATGCTACTGGTCAGTGGAGATTTTGGTGCAGCACAAGCCCCGCCCCAGCCCTCAGCCTGCAGATGCCCAAGCCCTGGAATGCAAAGAACCCAACATTCACTGTTTTCCCTTTTCAGTCAGCGTGCTGTCGTTTTTATTAGAGAATTACAAAATTGGACCAGAGATTTACCTCAGTGGTCCTGGCACCTGCCTAGCAAGCACAAGTTGCCTTATTCAATCCTCGGTAACCACATACAACAATACCAGGTATGTTGACTCACACCCCCCAGCAATCAGTACTATATACCACTATGCTGGGCATAGTGGCTCACACCTGTCATCCTAGCACTCAGGAGGCAGAGACAGCAGAGACAGGAGGATTGCTGAGATTGAGGCGTCCCTGGGCTACATACTGAGCTCAGGGCCAGCCTGAACTATGAAGCAAGATCCTGTCTCAAAAAAAAAAAAAAAAAAGTTACAAATTTGCTTCAGCACATCTGAGTCACCAGCACTGCCTCTCTAGTGCTCTGGGCTGTTATTAGGTAAACAAAGATGCACCTGAAAAAAAAGTCCCATGTCCCTCAGTGGTGGGTCTGATGACAAAGAGGCCTGAGTGGCCAACCTCAGGGAGCAAGTGCCCTGGGCATGGCTGGACAACAGGAGAACTTGCCTCCTGCCAGGAGGGGAGGGGTAGTCTGGGTCCATTATAAGAGTCAGAACAGCACACAATTTAAAGCCCTAGGATAATTTATTTCTGGAATTTTCCATTTAATATTTTCATCATTGGGTGACCATAGGCAACAGAGAGAGCAGGAAGCAAGACTGGATTCAGGGACCATGATACAGGAACAGGCAGATTTGGGGCTGAGGACTTGGGAAGGAAGTATACAGAGGAGAGACTGCAAGAACTCAGCACCCCTCCTGCGGACAAGGTGAGGTGGGTGAGCAGGGCACCTGACATTATCACAACACACTGACTCCAGGAAAGTGGCCTCAGTCAAGTCACCTCGTGGCTTAGTGTCATCATCTGAAGAGGGACCAGGGGAAGCAAAGTAAACAAACTCGAGTGAACGCACGATGCCAGGGCAGAGAGTTTCCTGAGTCTTGAGGGCTGGAGTGTCTACATCACAAGCATCCATGTCTGCACCTGTGGGCTGTCCTCTTTGCCAGGGTTGTGGCAGGGGGCCAGGGGCAAGTCACAGGGTCCAGGTTTCCCACACAAAGCTTAGGACCTGTGGTCAAGCTGCAGAAAACGGAGCAGCTCTCCACATGGATAACTAGGTTCTTCCTAAGCTCCTGGGTGTGGATGCGCTGCTGGTGATGAATGGACTATTTGTGGACAAAGCTGGATTAAAAAGGAAACTCCACAGGTTAACTCAGGTCAACCTCGTGAACAGGAGACAGATTGACTTAATATGTTTACCTTGTATTAGGGAGCTCACAGAGTGCTTGCTGATTTCTCTAACGGAAGAGAGGATGACAAACAGGGAAAAAAGCCAGGAGGGATTTAAGCAGAGCCAAATTTTACTTCCTATGAAAACAAAACTAAAAATTCATAGAAATCACGGGCACTCACTAAACCACAAGTGACAGGTTGAAGCTCTGCCGATTTCTGTCAGCTGTGTCCAGTGGGGCTGGGGGGTGGGGTGGGGTAGACTGTCAGGTAGGTCTTCCAGATGCCGCAGGAAGTCCTGGCAGACATGGAGATGTCTTCCCCTTGGCTTGGGCCTGTGCCATCAGAATCTCCATAAAGGGAGCCCAGGAAGGATGCGCAGGAGCCACAAGTCCTGCTCTCGCTTCTTCCCCACACAAAAGGCATGGCTGCTAACACCGTGCCTCGAGCGCTGCAGGCAAATGTTCCCTAGCTTGAGACAAACCTACACCCTCAGTCCTGCTTTGGTGGGAGTGGGCAGAGCCTCTCTGCCCCCCACCCAGGGCCTTATTGTGGCCTCCCTAGCCTTTTCTACAGCACAACGAAGAGCCCTTGGGCACATCTCATCTGGGCTCCGTGCAAACTCTCCTAGGGCACAAAGTACAAATCCACCTGGCTGTCACAGAATCGTAATCAATTTTATGGACTGAAGTATTTCCCGATTCTAAAATCAAAACTAAAACTGAGGCTGGGCTTAGTGGCACGTGCCTGTAATCCTAGCTACTCAGGAGGCTAAGGCCAGAGTTTGAGATCAGTGTGAGGTCAGCCTGGGCAATTTCATGAGACTCTGCCTCAAAATAAAATTTTAAAAGGAAGAAGAGCTAGGGACACAGCTCAGTGGTTGAGGGCTTGCCTGGTGCAGAGGAGGTCCTGGACTCTGTTCCCAGTGTCTCCCCTCCAAACAAGTAAATATAAGGAAGTGGCTTAAAAAAACATAAAATCTCCCTTTGTGGACTGAGAGTACAGGGCAGTGGTAGAGTCCTTGGCTGGCACGTGGAAGCCCTGGGTTCAATCCCCAGCACCAAACCACACCAAATCCTCCATATGTAAGAGCGCTACGAGGTCCAGCACAATGGAGCGTAACAGAATACATCAATAATTATGAAAATGTGACAGATGTTTGTGCAGGCCAGTAGAGCACCACAGAAACAGAGAGATACAACAGCAAGAAGACATACCACACAGAAGTTTCCAAACAGAACCAAAATCAGGGAGGTGTTGGGAGTGCCAGTGGAACCCACAGACAAGGCCAGAGTCAGGACGCCCCGCAGGGAACACCCACCAGAAGTACCTCCCTGGCTGGGGCTCCCAGGTGCAGGTGTGGCTGGGAGCAAATATTCAGGCCCTGGGCACCGCAGGGCATAGTGACAGGGCTGCCTGGGAAGGTGGGAGCCTGGGAGGGGAAGCTGTCCCCCAGCTCAGGCAGAGTAGGGAGTGAACTGAAAGAAAGGAGGTCTGTGGTGTTCACAAGGTTAGGAGACCTGAGCTGAAGCTCACTCAAAAATAGCTCCAAGTCTGGAAATTTAGCTCAAGTGGTACTGCGCCTACCTTGGAAGCACAAGGGCCTGAGTTTGATCCCCAGTACTTTAAAAAAAAAGAAAAGAAAAAACAAAAAATGGTTCCAGGTATAGTAGCCAGTTAAGCTAGCTAGAAAATTATTCTAACGCAGTTAGTCAGGAATACACAGTTGAGATGCATTTATTAACAGATCGGGATTCAAAAAGGAAAAGGTACTGTAACCACTGGGGGATGAACAGCAGTGATTGATATTCTAAATAGACATCAATCAATTTGGGGGGTCCAAAATGTCCCTAGCCCATTTCTTCCTTGGAGAAGTCTTTGTTCCTTCTATGTACATGACCAGCTTCTCCATTTGATGCCTTTTAATCAATATTACCAAAGTGACTATACTTGTAGTCTCATTGGTTGATCATGGACTTATGCCATCTTGAGATTTCCCATTAGATCAGTATTTCCTAAGGGACTGTACTAGTAACCTTATTAGCTAACAGCAGTTTTGTCCCACCTTGAACCTACCTCACATTATGGTTTTGCTCAATAGAACACCTTTAAGAAATGGGGTGCGGCTGTCTCTCTTAGAGAGAAGCCATTTTCTCTCAGCAAATTCTTCCTGCTCTTAACCTTCATTGTTCCTGGCGTTCACTCTTTAGAGAATATGACTTGGTATTTTCCTTATCTAGCCAGGTGGGAGTTATATTTCCTAATTTAGATTACTTGGTGACCTATGTCACAAGCTCCAGGCACGGTGGTGAACATGTATAATCTCCGCACTTGGGAGACTGAGGCAGGAGGATGAGAAGTTTGAGGCCAGCCTGTTCTCAAAACTCAAAGAAGAGGAAGCAGTGAGGGAGAGAATGAAGCAGGGAGGGAGGAAGAGAAAAGAAAAACAAGGGAGGATCCACAAAAAGACAGTTGGGGAGGCATACTTGCAATTCATACTGATAACCTAGTGAGAGGGAGATGGTATGGGCACCAGCCTGGCCTGAGGCTCAGCAGACAGCATGCCTCTCACTCTTCAAGGCCAAGAGAGCTACTTTCCCCTATTTTCCTTGCCAAGGAAATAGGGGAAAGGGCTCTGACAGCTCAGGGTACCATTAAAGAGCATTGAGGGCATCACAGCTTTGACCCAGCAGCCGTTAACACTGCAGCAGCAGTGTTGGCCCTGTTAAGGCCCCTAGAAGTTCACCAACCCCCCCCCCCATGATGAGAGGATTGGAAAGAAGTGCAGGTAGCTCCTGGGCCACCCCTGAGTGCTCCCAGATTCTAGGGAAGTAAAAGAGAAGCCTGTCAGGTACAGTTCAGCGGAGTCATCCAGGGTCTAAAGAGAAGCAGCAGGTTGAAAAGAATCACACTAGTTTCTGCATCGGCTGAGACAGCAGGGGCAAAGGACGCACCTTTCTCTGCATTCTGAAAGGTGAAGTGAGGCTGAGCGGAGGCTCTGCTTCCCATAGCGTCAGGCAAAGGCGTCTGCCAGAAGAGGAGAGCAGGTCTGAGACGCGGAGAGGGTTGGCTGCAGCCCAGGGAAGCTGCGTTTCCAGCTGCGTCCTAGGGGAGGCACAGCATCAGTTCAAGTGGACCAAGTAGCATGTGAATCATGCGACCCCACACTTCATCCACGCAGCCCACAGCTTTTCTCCTGAGAACACTCGCTCGCTGGCTGGTGTCACCAGCACCGGTGCTGGACCCCTTCCCATGGCTCCTCGCTGTCATCTGGAAAGATGCTGCAGCGTCTCCCCTTACATTTCAAAGCAATTCATCGTCACTATCACTGTCGAAGTCTTCCATCCCTCCGGCTGCTCACCTACCTCTCCGAGCATCCAGGCTTCCTGCACAGTGGCTGCTCAGCTCTCCTTGGATGTCCTAAACCCATCTTTTCATCCTCACCACTGATCCAAAGTGTCCAAGCTGACCTTTCTATCCTTCATCGTTCGGTCCCATAGTTGCTAGAAAAACAAAGCCATCTGTCTCTGCGGGACAGCCCTGAGCCCTGGGCTTCCATGCTGGACTCTCCTGCGTCTGTTCCCAACCTCTCTAATCTCTCTCCTTCCTGGGTTCAGCCTAAGCATGACTCTAGCTCTTCTCCAGGAGAAAAAAATCGTAAGTCAGAGTGAGTTACAATTCTTTATTTTTTCCTTCCCATGTTTCTATCTCTTCCACCCGCTTTCTCTACTTTTAAAGGTTATGATGTTAGGGGTTGTCAAAGTGTTATCATTTCCTTTGCAAGCCAAAACTAAAGGTTTAACTTATGTGTGTTGGCTTGTCTTGAACAAATAATGAAATAAAAAAGACTATGACCTCTTTTTGTGTGCACAAAATCATCCATGGTTTCATGAAAGATCTGGAATGCGAGTGTGAGGATAGTTGGAAGACACCAACCCAGACAGCCACGCCCCAGGGGCCCTGCAACGTTTGGAGCTGGCAGGGACTTGACCAGTAACCCAACCTCAGCTGGCTTCTGTCCCTGGGTCACTGGCCTGCAGTATCTTTGAAACAATGGCATGTGTTTTTTTTGTTTTGTTTTGTTTTTTTTAAGACAGGGTCTTGCTTTGTAGTTCAGGCTGGCCCTGAGCTCACTATGTAGCCCTGGCAAGCCTCGAACTCAGCAATCCTCCTGTCTCTGCCTCCCAAGTGCTGGGATTACAGGCGTGAGCCACCACGCCCGGCTAACAATGGCATGGTTTTTAGCCCCAGTGAGGAACAGGGCAAGTCCACATATGGTCCTCTGAATACAGCTAAAATACACCGTTACATGACAAAAAGAAAACTACAGGGCGCTGTGACTAGTGTGCTTTGTCTTTACAGAATATCAGCAGGAACTGTATACAACCCAGAGTGCCCAGAGCAATCACCTCAGGCAATGGCATGGAGTGAGAGATTTTGATGCTTAATTTACATAGTTGTTTCAAATGTTTATCTTTAAAATTCAATAAATGAGATGTATCTCAGTAGTACAGCATTTGGCCACCATGAACAGGGCCTTGAGTTCTATCCCCAGCACATCAAAAATAATTTTATACACATTTTTGCCTATAAAAAATTAAAAGATGAATCGAACTTAATGTTTTACGCATAGCAACCTAGGAGAAAAGAAAGTCACTTGCCAGTGACTAGAATGATCTTAGGTTTTCTAGAAGTCACTAGAAGATGAATAGAAAGGGAAAAGATGGAACAAGTAGAGACTTCTGGAGACCAGACACAAGAAGAGAGAGTGGATGACTGACACCGCTTCCATGCTGCCTTCCCGCGGGCTGTCATGCTAGGTCACTGCCACGGGCGCACCGTGTAGGCGAGGTCTGTCTCTCTAGAACCCACACCTGGCATTAGCAGAGACCTGAGACAGTGTTTATCTGCCCACACATGAGGCAGGACCAGAAGGCCTGGACAGACAGACACACAGCAGACCTCTCCGGTGAGTGAGCAGAGGTTTAAGACGTTCCCTGACCTCAGTCCCACACCACACTGTTCTCACTCCCTGTGGAAAATGAATTTGTTCCCCATGCTTTCCCAAGTTTCTGTCCCACAGGCTGGAAAGGGAGCTCTTACCGTGCTGGTGTTGTCACTGTGAGGCCCAGGAGACAGGAGCCTTTACCACACGGGTGTGACCTCCATCCCCCCACAGAATGGCTCAGGGGTCTGCCCAGGCTGATGTCCCTCAGGTCTCCTGGCCCAGAGCACTGTCCACCCTTCATCTACTGTCTTTCCGGGAAAGGCAGGAACCACATGCTCCTGCAGGCTTCTCCCAGCGTCTCTCGCCGCCCTGCCCAGCCTAAGCCGCCTTACCCTTCTGATTAGGAGGCTGCATTTCCCAGCCCATCTGAGAGCCTGAGCGCCTTAACCCAGAAACAGGAGCACTGACAGACAGACCAGATGGACAGATGGCTCCAGAGAAGGCCCAGCTGTCATTCGGACCCGAGGCTCTCTTCCTCCTGGGGTTCCTTTCTGTGAGCAGAGCTCAGTTTAAAGATCTGCCCTTTCTGTGCATTTTCCCTCAGGGTAGAGTAGAAACTACTGATAGTTTGTATTTGCACACAACTCCCCGCACCTTTTCTTTTTTTCTTTCCCCCAGGGCTGGGCATACAACCCAAATGTTCACAGACAACTAACTTTTTAATTAATCGAAGATATGCTAGGTGCATTCTCATAGGTACTAAATTTTGTAGGACTTTTCAAAGAAAGTTATGTTCTGTTTACTTAACCTATATCCAGGAGTGTAAGCTTATTAACTATGTTACTCAAATCCTCTTTATCTGTTTTTATTCTTCCTGGTATGCCCATCTTTGAAAGAAGTATTTTGGAGATTCCTATAATGAGTACAAATGTAGCAATTTATTCCTGGGGTTTTTTTTTGGGGGGGGAGGTTTGTTTTGTTTTATTGAGAAAGGGTCTCAACATGCTTGGGATCAGAAGTTTTTCAGACTCTGGAGATTTTTAGTCTTGGGAATACTTATGTAGACATTACCAGTTGAACTCACAATTTGTGGCCCAAACCAGCATCAAACTCAGAATCCTCCTGCCTCAGCCTTCTGTGTGCTGGGATGACAAGTGTGTGTGCACCGTCACAGCCAGCTACTTGTTTTTTGTTTAACAATGAGCATATATTACAACTCTGCCTAGTCTCTTTTATAGGAATTTAAGTGACAGTAAGTAAAGATGCTCTCTTCATCCTAAACAAAACAAGTTCAGCAAATGTTATGACTTTTAAAATATATGTTTGGAACCAGGTAGATTTTTTCCTGAAATGCTTTCTTCCACCACACCTGTTGGACTTCAGAGATGGTTTTGTCATCGATATTAACAGAAGAATATTAACTAACTTTTTGGAGAAGTTGAGTGTCACGACACAGCTCACACAGGAGACACATCCAGGCTGAAGCACTCAGCTTTGTGCCATGGGGCTATTATGCCAGGTGTCCTGTGGTGAACAGGTGTCCAGGTCATTAAAAGTTCAGGACAACTGGGTCCCCTTGCTGTCCCTGGGAAGGCACAATGCAGAGCCCTGTCTTTCATCTTCCTTTCGTCAGGAAGATTCTGCCCAACTCCCACCCTGCCCAGCCCAAACCACCCATGGTTCACCTGACAGCTTGCCTGGTGGCTCACCTGCTCTGTGAGGCTAGGATAAGATAGGCCCACTGCCCCTGAACTTGAGGCAAGAGCCAAGTGCATCTTCTGGGATGCATTGGCTAGTGAGCTTTTCAGTTAGAAAGGACAGTGAAAGCCCTCAACTGGTTGGTTTACTTATTTATAAGTTTGTTTGTTGAAAGGAAAATTTTTCCTCCCCAAAAGTCTTCCATGGAAGCCCCAAACCTGGCCCTTCCTCTCACGTCACTCAGAGTTGAAGAGAGGCCCAGAAGTTACACTGAGAGTTATCATGGGAGCCATCGGGGCTCCTAGCCCTGCAGCCAGAGCCCACCAGACCCAACACCACAAGCCCCCAAAAGGCTTTACTGCTGCCTCCAAACCCTTTGCCCCTCTGGGCAGCCCAGGCCCCAGGACAGGGCCGGGCACTTTTCTGGAAAGGGACAACACTAGAGGTTTCCCTAGTCCACTAGGTAGGAGGGGACACAAGAAAACCTAGTCAGCCATATAGCTATCAGAAGTCTACCTTTTGGTTGTGCCTGTAATTTCAGCACTTGGGAAGCAGAGGCACGAGGATTACTATGAGTTTGCCGCCAGTTTGGCCTACATAGTAAGTTCAAGGCTAGACTGGACTATGTAGGAAGACACTGCCTCCAAAAAAAGAAGTTCACCTTGAGCCACTTCAAAAAAAAGACCTGGTGCAAAATGACCAAAGCCTTTGATTCTACTCATGCTCCATTCAAAGGATGTTTGGCCCTGTGTTGTCAGGTCTAAACAGAAGGGAGAGTCATAGGCAACATCAACCAAGGGAGGAACGTGGTGGTGTGAGTCAGCCACACTGCAGCATGAACAGCCATTTATTATGTGGCCACTATTCACCAGGCACCTGCAACCTGCTCTGCACTCACGGCTTCATTTAACCCTAACAACTGTTGCAGTTGTTACCTTCTCTAGGCTGTAGTCAACACACCCAGCCTGGGGAACCCCAAGTTCTGAAAGGAAGTGATGGAAGCAGGACTCAGACATGGATGTCAGACTCCACAGCTGGGTATTTCCAGCCAGTGCTGTCCTCGAACCTCTCATATCAGAACAGCTTCACATAGAAAAGCAAGGGAAGGGGCTGATCACACATAACAAGTGGAAGATGGGCCAGACCCCAACAGACAGTCCCCAGAGAAGCTGATCACTGCCTTGAGATATGCCTAGTGACAATATAAGACCCTTCTTCCTACAAGATTCATGTAGTACCCTCTCCCGGTTTGCTCTTCCAATGAGATATATGCTTTTGTGTCTTGCAGTAATAACACTCTAAATTAGGAGGGCTTTAAATGCCTACTGATGTCCGCTACAAAGTACTTTTATTTCATGAGAAAATAAAGCAAAATTTCATAGCCAAGAGTAAAGAATAATAACAGCAATTATGCTGTATATTGCTATAGTCAAATTAGTTCCACAGTACAAGACAGAAACTACAAGATTCTTATTTAAAAAAAAAACAGATAATCACACCAACTTTCTACATGCCAATTTGTTTCACTTATACTGGTTTATCTTGGCTCATACCAAGTCTTTTTAAATGCTGATGAATTCATTTCCAAATACTGACATGTACATATAACATATGATAACAATTCAGACAAAATATAAGTTGGAAAGTGATTTAAAAGTCTCTATCAGGGCTTGAGATTTAGCTCAGTGGTTCTGGTGCCTGCCTAACAAGTGCAAGGTCCCTGGGTCGATCCCCAGAAACCACATACAATAATAGTAGCAATAGTGACTGACGACCCCCAGCAATCACTACCACATACCACAATGTCAGGCGTGGTGGCTCATGCCTGTAATCCCAGCACTCGGGAAGCAGAGACGGGAGGATTGCCAGGTTTGAGCTTTGCAGGGCTACATAGTGAGCTCAGGGCCAGCCTGAACTACAAAGCGAGACCCTGTCTCAAAAAAAATGTTTTTAAATAAACAAAAATCCTCCTGCATTGGCCTCCTAAGTGCTGGGATTATAGGCATGCACCATCATGCCTGGTATGTTCTATATCTCAATTTAAGAAATGGCATCTCGGGCGTGGTGGCTCACGCCTGTAATCCCAGCACTCGGGAGGCAGAGACAGGAGGATTGCTGAGTTCGAGGCTTGCGTGGGCTACATAGTGAGCTCAGAGCTAGCCTGAACTACAAAGCGAGACCCTGTCTCAAAAAAAAAAAGAAATGGCATCAAATAAGTGAAAGAGAAAAAACGGAACACAGAAGGAGGAAGGAAAGCAAGGAGGGAGGGAGGGCAAGACACACATGCTATGGGAAGGCAAGTAGGGTTCATCATTCTTGGTAGAATCTGGCTGGTGACTATTCGACGTTCACGGTCAAATTCTCTTAGTGCTCCTCTAGGTTTACAGTGTTTCATGAAAACGCTGGGCAGAGGGCACTGGTTGAGAGGACACCCAAGGACCAGAGGCCCTGATGCCTTTGTG